>JAPYZI010000953.1:12500-38662 GCA_030523105.1 Ophioninae sp. A BG-2022a
TTTTAACTCAAATTTAAAAATTGTACACAATTATATATTTCTTATTATTTATATATTATTATATTTATAAGTATCGGTATTCTACATTTATTAACAATATTTATTCCGTACATTATTAATTTTTAAACGTCTCGTTTGTTCAGTAATATTAATAATGTTATCAACTACATTATTCGCTTTTACTTTTTTATATCTTCAATCCCAATGTTATTGTTCGATCGTAAAATCGGAGAAGAATTTTATCAGGCAATTCCGAGGTCCCACTGACAATGACGACAGCAGCAAGAAACATCGCTCCCTCAAACATCTCATTGTTTGTCGAGTAAAGAAAAGAAAAAAAAAACAAAAAATAGAATGATTAATGGTCGAAGTTAATAACGACGAGAACCGATTGAAAATTTCGGTAAATTGTGGTCCTTTAATTCTCAAGGTGCGATCCTCCCTTTACCCTTGCTGCGCTTGGATGGGAAAAAGGAATGAGAAAAGGCAGCTGGATCATCGGACAGGATACACGGCCGACGAACAGGAGAGGTAATAGAGGCTAAACGGTGGCGGTGCCTTGATATGCAAAGCCTGGAATTTCCGCGCAATACGGAGCGAGAAAGACAGAGAAAGAGAGAGAGAAAGAGAGATCGCAGTCTGTGAGAGTACGCAAGGTATTCCGTACGCAAGCTATTTCAGTAATAGCGTCAATTTACATTGCCTCTTAACGTCTGCGATTCGAACAGCATTCGTCTTCGACCCCCTCAGCGCTCATTCTCACTCTCTCATCCCTTCTCTCTCTCTCTCTCTCTCTCTCTCTCTCGCTTGCTTTCCCTCGCGATAAAAAAAAAATTAAAAGCTGACACTTTCTGATATATATTTTTTCTCAGATTTAATCATCTCGTTTTTACTCCTCGATGTACTTGCTCTTTCAATTTTCCTTCTTCTCTTTTTCACATTGACTTTTTCCGATCACCTTTAATTTCGTGTCTCTTTCTCCTAACGATGACTCCCCTCTGAAAAAAGCATCTTCCAAAAAACGTTCGTACAAGTACCAAACGCAAAACAATTAAATATCGTGGAATGAAAAAATTTGAGTTTCGACGTTGACTCGTTTGGGTTTGATCAGCCAAAGTTCAGAAACATTGCCATTTTTCTTTGGAATTCTGAGCTTTGCGTTTATTAGAATTATAAACTTTGCATTGTTCGTTGTAGTTATAAAATTGTCATTTTCTGGCATTCCGAAACTGCTACTTTTTTTTAAATTCCATATATTGCATTTTTTTGGAATTCTGAAATTGCTATTCTTTTTTTAATTCCAAATTTTGAATTTTTTTTTAACGCTGAAATGGCTATTTTTTGTACCTAACTTTCAATTTCGCATTCATCAAAATTCTAAGCTTTGCATTTTTTTAAGTTCTAAAATAGTCATTTTCTAGAACTCTGAAAATGATATTTTTCGAATTCCGAGCTGTGTATTTTTTTGAGACGGCTGAAATGGCTATTCTTTCTTAATTCTCAACTCTGCATCTTTTACAATACTGAAATTGCCACTTTTTCAAATTTCGAAATTGTTTATTTTCCGGAATTCTATAATTGCGATATTAAAAATGTTTGAATTTTCCTTTTTTTCGTATATAAAGAAAAAGTAAATTCTTGAAGCCTCGTTCTGTCGCCGTTCTATTCTCCTGCGATACTTTTCTCTCTCTCCCTCTACTCTCTCGATGGGAAAAACGCTTTCACCGAAGAGATTTCGTATAAAATCTCATACTCGAGTAAAACTCGTTTCACGATCGGTTCTCTCGTAGAAGGAAGGTACGCAAAGAGATCCCGGTCTTTCGTTCCAATACGGTTTTGCTAACGGTAATTCTAAACGCGTGTTATTAATGCTTCATAACCAAGCACATATCGCGGTCGAGCCATTTGCACCCGCATATTACGGTAATTTTCGAGCAATGACTTTCCGAAGAATTCAACTCGGGCCTCCGCGGTGAGCGGAGGCACGGAGTTCCAGACGTCGTTAACGATTACGTACGGGTATAACCGTTCTTAACGAACCTTATTGCCTCATCCCCGAGATATCGAGACACGGATAGCTGCGCTGAAGAAAACATTAAATAAAACCGAACCAATCGTGTTCGTAATTATGTTTTCGTTAAGTGAAGAAAAAAGTATCAATAATATCGTTATTGATACATTCATCGACGCAGCGGTGATGTTAATAGCGTGTATTTAATAGGACTAGGCCGATTGCTACGTTTCGTCGATATCATTGATATTATTATTATTATTATTTTATTTTTCCCGATTTTCAACGTATACAAGCTTGTTGATTTTTGCTTACCAAAGTTGGCAATGTGAGTCTTCGTTGTCGCTTCATTATCACTATTTGCACTTCGCTGATCCGAAGCACCGTTATAAACTCTTCCAAAAGACGATTATGTACGTCATAAGAAAATTCACGAGTTAAATATGAAAATCGAGTAATCGAGTCAAGTTCCTACACAGGAATCCAATGTTTAATCCAAACGAGAATTCAACTTACGAGGGTGACGTTTAACATCCGATCCGATGACCCATTGGATATCCCTGTCAGGAAGTAGAAACAAGAATGCGCCTCGAATGCCTGGGACAATTTCAGCCCAGGATTCGTAACAACCGCGTTGGGATCTGGTAAAACTCGACTCTCTCATAAATCCCGTCAGCCTAATTGTCTCGTTGTCGCGGAACAGTTCTGCGGAGGGCCCAACGAAAAAAAAAAGGGAAAAAAAAAAGAAAACAACAACGACAAAAGAGGAAAAAAAAAAGAAGAAAACGTTTCGCAACTCGAAGACCACGGGTGAGCGTCCGGAGGAGATCGAAGTGGCGAATCAAACGCGTTGCGAGAACAGAGGTACGAAGGAAGAACGACGATGAGAGCCGCGGAAGGCGAAACGTAACGAACAAACAAAAAAAAAAGAAAACGAAAAGTCAGAAAATAAGCAAAGAAAAAAAGAGAAGAAAAAAAATGTTTCGCGGCGAGGGTGGAAGGGCGAAGGAGGAGGCGCGATATAGACAAGGGGAGTTTGCTCGGAATGTCACATCGGAGAGCCCGGACGGCGTATAACGCATTCAAATCGACGCGCGCACCAGCCGAGATCGCCGAGGAGCGAGCACTTTTCGTTTTGCCGTGTTTACATACTTTGGCTTTGTATAAGTGTAAATATATATACATATATGCCGTTCGCCGTTGGAAGCTTCTCTGCTCTCATGGATTGACGTTGAGGGATGACGCGAGTATCTCGGGAGCTCTCCGCGCGCTGCGTCGAATCCGCGCTAGAGAGGAAGCCGCGAGAGCTGTCGTATCGTGAGATCCTCACGGCATATATACGCGGGAACTCAACGTCCTCACCGGAATAGAACGGCAGGGAATCAAGAAAAGACGGAGAGGGAGAGGGAGAGAGAGAGAGAGAGGATAAGAGGGCGCGATAAAAAAGAGAGAGAAAGGGCAACGTAAGAAACGGAGATAAAGAGCAAAATCCAGAGAGAAATGAGGTTGGGATGGAGAATTTTTGCCAGATCTCTTATCCATCTCTCTTTCTCTTTCTCTCTCTCCCCGCTTCTCTATTTCTTCTTCTTTCTCGCTTTCTTTCTTTCTCTTTCTCACTTTTTATTTCGATCTCGTTCTTTCTTTCTCTCTCTCCCTCTCCGGGCAAGCATTTTCGTCGCTTTTACGAATCGCTCTCGACAAACGTGCTGGGAATGACATCTACTCCGAGAGACCGCGAGACGTATACCCGTATTACGTATAGGGAACGAGGAGTCAGTCCTCTCGCTACGAAAACGCGCACTCCCCGCGCTACAGGAATTCCCGTAGAATTTTGCGCAGGTGTCGCCTCGGTCTCAGTTTTTTCCAACGATCGCTCTCTTTATTTATGAAAAGGCGAAAGAAAAGAATCAACCCTCGATCCGAGTACAAAGGCGAATCCCTGAGGACGTCGCGTCTCCGCTAATCGAGAGCCCTCTTCGAGACGATTTCGCAAGTTTCGAAATTAAAGAAGATACCATCAGGCGTTGTAAAAAGAAATCCATTATTTTTCTTATAGATAACTTGGAAAAATCATGGATTACTTTTTACTAAGCCCGATAAAACTGCGATTCAGACATTCCGAAAATTTCCAAAATCACCGGATCTATTTTCTTGATATTTTTTATGCTTGGATTTGTTTGGGTATCAAGTGCATTTTTTTTTTTTTTCGTCGGTTGAAAATCTGATGAAACATTTTGAATTTATCGATTTATTTTTTTTAATTTCCGAGAATTTCACTTGCCGAGAAATTCCGAGATTTTTCACATTTTTGACACGTTTTTTTCAGCCATAGGAAAGTTGGATGTTTACACTAAACAATTTTTTATTTTCGTTATTTCGAACCAAGCTTTACTCGCTCGTATCGTAACGGCCCAAAAATCCGCGTTTCTTTGCTCAGGATTTAACGATGTTTTTTTGTTTTTTTCATTATTATTATTCATTCGATCGTTTTGTAAAACGAGAACACGGGAAATGAGACCATAGTGCGAAACGAATGATCTTACAAGTGTAATTAATCACGGCGTCGCGACGCTACCGTACGTCCCTCAAGATTCTTTATGAGTCGTGTGTAGAGCGAAAATATAAAGGACGGTATATAGTGATGAAAGAGCACAACTTATGCATACCGTGTAAGTGACGCGCATGAATAATTCACTCTAATAAAATAATGCAGCAAGCCATGATAGAAAGAGAGAGAGAGAGAAGGAGAGAAAAGAGCGATGAGAGAAAAACGAGTTAGCGAAATACGTATGAAAAGGAAACGGAGAACGAAGGACTGGAATACGTTTAGAAGCTGCGAGCAAAAAGTTGTGGCCTTGTCAAACGATCGAAAAGAGCTCGTACTACACGAATGCAACCAGGGCAATTTTTTTTTCCTTCTTCCTTTCCTGTTTTACGTTCCTTTTCTATCTCCCTCTCTCTCTCTCTCTCTCTCTCTCTCTCTCTCTCTCTCTCTCTCCGTCTGATCGTTTGTACCCGTATCGTTTTATCGCAAACTATAGTGTTGTGACGCAATAAGCGTATAAATAAAAAAAACCTCGTAGTTTCTTGCGCATTTGAAAAATAAATATAGTTCGATCATTGTCATTTCGTTCAACGAGAAATACGAAAGAATCGGAAGAAATTGCATTTTCATACGAATTCAAGTTACGTTGCGGTTGAATACTTAAATGGTATACAAAATTGTAACATTTTTTAATAATAAATATATTTATATATTTATATTATTTATATAATATTTATTTTGATATATAAAAAATAAGAATATAGAAAATTTATAATATAAAATATATATAATGAAATATATATATCGATTTTATATATATTCGCGAAATGGTCATAATTCGTGGTAAAAATACAACTTTTTACTTTATAGTCTTCAAATTATACCGCACAATAGCGACTTTTCCAAAATCAATCATTTCCTACAACATTCCGATCCCTCCGTAAAAAAAAATGACAATTATTTTTTTGAAACACCGAAACTAAATCTTACGCTGTTCTTTTCGATGATTTTCTCACCGTATGTTGAGATTACTATTATTAAAAATCGAGCTGGCGATTTCGCAAAGTACAAAAATTATGAAATAAACAATCGTATTTTCAAAATCTCATAGGGGGTAGACAAAAAATCACCAAAATAATAGAAAAAAAAAACAGATCGACGCTGGTTTCACCCACTTAAGAATCCCTCTAAACAAATAGTTAAATAATTTAATCATTTAAATAATTAAAACCGTACTTTAAATAAAATGTAGTACCTAAATTATTGCTCGATTTTTCTTTTCGCCGAGATTTTTTATTTTTCGTAAAAAAAGGGTTACGTCTATTTGTTATATATTGGCAAGATAAACGAATTTTTTTTTTTTTTTTTACCGCGTCGTATATAAATCGCTTTTATCACAAATTGGAAAGATCGTGAAATTCTCCACATTATCCCCCCTTGCGGCGTGTCTCCAGGGCTACATTCGAACCTCCACTTTTCCTGACAGAATAGAAGCTATTGAAAAGAAAAGAAAAGATAGTACGGGCACCACACGAAACACGTCTAAATTCTTATTTTTCCGTGTTGGGTTGTAGGCCGACGTCGAGAAAATTTCGCAACTCGCGTCCGATGGGATATAATCGGCGAGTTCAATTCGCGCCAAAGACGCGACCGAGAACTTTCTATATATATGACAGCGGAGGACCAAATCTCTCGTAAGGGACGAAATCCCATTTCCCAAGCCTCGATTTGTTGCGATCCTCGTATATATTTATACATATAAATTCCGAACGCAGCCATTTCGTATCGAGAACCATAAACGGTTTTATTTATCCTGTGACCCAAGCCTAGCGTAACCAATCTCGGCAAAGCCAACTTTCGAGGCTTCGCCTTAAGAGGGCAGCCTAAACTTTAAACGAGCAGCCTACATTTTCGACATTTTTTTCGCTCTGGATACGAAAAGAGCAAAAATATTTTTTAAAATTAAATAACTGCAGAATACATTTTTGTACATTTTGTATATTGATGTTTCAGGAAAGTGCAAAAAAAAAAAGTCGTGTAAAAAAAAATAAAAATTGAACAAGTTTAATGTCAGCCTTTAAATATGACCTTGGCAAAAATATGATATTTTCGGAGGTCGAAGAACTTGAAACTAACTTTAATAATCAGTGGACAACTCGTAATGGCGGATACCAAAAAGCAAAAAAAAAAGTTTAATGATGACTGTCCGACAAAAAATTATTTTCACGAGCTAAAGGTTCGCGAATTCATTTTTTTTTTTTTTTTGTATAGTGACAATTATAATTCGCTGTGTCGCAAACCGTGGCTTTCTCGACGTCGAAACAACAATTTCCTGAACTTCGTACATCACGAATTCCAACTTCCTCATAACCTTTAAAAAAATTCCAATCCAAGCTGCGCCCAAACTGAACACTGTAAATACAAACTCGAACACACGTTCTCAAAATCCAATACTAAAATACAGGGCCTCAATCATGAATCATTATCGGTTTTTGCAATAAAACAAACTAATACAGATCATTATTACAACAAGTCGATGAATAATTTAATTTAATTGAAACATTAAATATTTATTTTAAATATATTACACATCGACGTATCTTTACGTGATATAGTGAAAACAAATTGATTTCCTAATGACAAATTATATTCTTATCATTAATATTATAACTACGATAATGCCATTATCATTAAAAATGATAAAAATCGTCACAAAATCTTATCTATCTATAATATAATATAAATAATAATTATAATAGAAATATAATATTCGTATTATGTTTATCATATAATATAATAATAAATAAATAAAGTAATTTATTTATTAATTATATATATATATATATTTTTTTTTTTTTTTCGTCCAAGACCATAATGGATTCCTTTCAATTTCTAGACTGTACCATTCCCTCAAGGATTGGCTCAAATTCAACGATTCCTTAACGAAAAAATAGGAGGACCGTCCTCGAAATGTCCACAAGTGCTCATAGCCAACATTACGCATCGAAGACGTTCAAAGTATCCTTTCCCAAAGTATATCACCGGGAATCCACTATTGTCCAGCGAGAAAATAGAATCGCGGTGGTTCTTTCCCGTTTGACTCGATCGAGATCGCTTTCACGAGTCGCGGAGGAGCGTTTCAATTCCCGGCTTTGCTCGAAACGATACGACGAAGAAACTATCGAAAAAAAAGAGAGAGAGAGGGAGAAAGAGAGAAAAAAAGGTACAGGTAAAGTCGAAAGGAGACGCGATCGCGGGAGGAAGGAAACGCTAGTTGCGTTGGTGACTTTTCGTATCGTGTATACGTGTGTTTATTCGCTATACCAGGTTGATCGGAGGGAACGATGCCCGTCGAGGGAGACATTCAATCGCGTTGGAGAAGGCTTCTGATGCGGGGATCGGGCGACTCAATCGTCCCTTCGCAGCAAGATGGCGGTTTGAGAAAAAAACGAGTATACGGCTCTTTCGATATACCCGCGATTCGATCTTAATCGCGTGTAGAGTCAACCACCACCATCATCGATGGAAACCCCGAACCCTGCGCCATTCGACGGTACATCGTTGCAAACGGATTTATGGATTCCACGGGAATTCGCGTCCCAGAAATTGTCTTGTTTATCACGGAGGTTGACTTTTTTTTTCGGGTTTTACGATTTCCCCGGAGCGCCAAAGAAGGGAATGAAGGTTAGAAATAGCAATACGGGGGAGTGGAAGGGATACGATGGGAGAAACGGATCGTATCTTTCCGTCTTTTGTCGCTGTTCGATTGATCGGAAAATCTTCAATTGGCAGTGAATTTCCTCGACGCTCTTCCACAATCCTCCCCCTTCCCTGCCCCATTTTTCTCTCGAGGACTCTCGCCTTCTCTTCGCGTCTAACTCTGTCTCTGTCTTAAGTTTCTCTCGATGTTATTTTCTCCTTGGTTTTATTACACTTACGAGTGTTTCTTTTTCTACTTTCTTCGCGGCTTTTTAGGTTTTTCATTATTTCGGTTTCTGCGTTCCGTTCGTTGTGAAACAACGATCGTTGATTTCTTTTTTTTTTTTTTTTTTGTCGTTATAAGTAATTAAGGAGTCGTAACGAACGAGCCATTGTTGGGACGAGGAAAACACCTGAATTTCAGATATCCCATGGTTTTGGGAACTGTTTACTTTTTCGGAAGAAAGAAAATTAATTCTGCACTGATCATCAGTGGGACCAAACTGCGATCAGGAAAATCCGTTATCCGTTTGATAACGATCTTCGTTAAAAATTCTACATTTTTTCGTTATAGAAGAAATCCGGATTTTTTAACGAAGATCGTTATCATTTCGTTTATTTATCTATCTGTCGTTATCATTTCGTTCATTTATCTACCTATTCTCCCCTCTCTCTCTCTCTATCTCTCTCTCACTTTTTTGTAGACCTCACTCCAGTCCTTTTCTCCATCACTTCACCTCGCGCCAAAGCGTTTCCGGATTTCAAAAATTGTCCGTTACCGAGCCGATTGAGCTTCCCGCGGTTCGATTCGGTCGCGGATCCAAGCCTAGACTAGCAATCAGGCATCATTGACTTTAAGAAAATATGAACAAAAAGTGCGTACATAGGATACCACGTCGCCTGAGAAAAGTTAAAATACCGCATCCTTCCTCCTGAAAAATCAAACAGAATCCCTTTCTTCATTGTTCAACTCGAAATCCTGGAATCCCTTATTTCTAAATGAAAACAAAATTGAACACGGAAAAACACGGAAAAACCAAAAAACATCTACCCCAATCGATTAACCCCAATCGAAACGAACACGATCGAAATTCCAAAAAAAAAATCAGGCACGCGGCATCGCCCAAAAGAAAAAAAGAAAAAAAAAAAACGAGTCACCGTTCTCAAAAATACAGCAACTCGTACGTGCATCTGAGGGATGAAAATCTGCATCGACGATCCTCAAGCGGTACGAGAATCGTGATAAATCGGGCGAAAGAAAGCGAAAAGGAAAGGCTAGCATGGCGAAAGTATGAAGAGTGGGGGAAGGGGGGGGGGGGGTGAAACGATGCTACTGGTAGGATGTAACATTGCCGGAACCGATCTTGTCTCGTCCATACATCTATATACTGTAATAACAGTGTATATTCCGTACCGGTTACGTTGAACGACGATGGGGTGCCAAGGGATGAGCTTTGCACCCGTTTTGTATATACATGTACATACATACACCCATATATACATGTATACATATATACATATATATAAGCCAACTATACGGTTCGGACGATCGTTGTTCCGGCAGGAGAACACGAGAAACGAAGAGGAAGAGAGAGATGGCGAGAAGGGAGGAAAAGAGGGACGCGAAATAGCAGGGAAAAGGGTAGACAGGCCATTGTCAGAGTTATTTGTCATGCTGCCTTCGAGTCTACGGGGTTCCGGAGATGATCGTTACCCGAGCGGAGAGAGGACAGAGAAAATCATCTCTCTCTTTCCCTCTCCATATATATATGTATATATATAACACATATGCGCACGTCTACAACGGTAAGTGTATATATCAATGTCGTCTGACCCTCTCCTCTTCGCTGTACGTACCAACGAATGTTCCTTTCCTTTGACGACGACGACCTACCGTTCTCGTATCGATTGTCATAGCTGGTAGTTTGGAATTTAAAGAGCCCTGGCAAGCTTGCGAATATACGCGATGATCCGGAAAGAAATCCGGCTTTTCGATAATTTATCCTATCAAGTGTGGGAGTAGCGATCTCTCTTTTAATCCGTTAAATATCGCTCGTTCTGACCGAAATGAAAGGAAATCGAGGTCGTTCGAAGACAGTTTTTAACGCTTGAAGGTCATTACTGAATGATTTGAAAAATTTTGATACGTGAGCCGAAAAGCAACGAACAATTAAGATATAGTTCGTCTCGTTCGGTGCTGGGGTAATTGTGCAGGGGGATAAGAGTACCGATAATAGATGATATTGTTGTATAATTGAATTACTGTTAGACGAAAAATGAGAAGAAGAAAGATTGTAGGGTTATTAAGTCGTTGGTGGTACATCGTTAGTGAAATAATTATTTATTCAATGGTTATTGCTTAAATAATTATAAAAATCGACGTTCGTACGAAACGTCAAAAAAATGTTACTTATATCTAATAAAGACGTTTTCATTTTCATTTTTATGCATCGGATACAGAAGGACTAGAAAGTTCGAAGTTTCTTTTTTTTTTTTTCGATAAATCTTATTTATAATAAAATAAGACTGAACGAAGTTGAAACTTTGAATAAGATAAAATATATAAGAGTGTGTTTGGACTCTTCACTACACCATTACTCGACAAAATTGCCACGCACACTTACGAGATGTCCAAATTGAATGACCTCAAAACTGTTCGCAATTCTTTTATCCAGCCAAGTAATGACGATCATCGAACGACTAGTTACCAAGCTTACTTCTCTTGGACTATGCCGATGTTTTTCTTCTCATTTCCTGAGCTCGAAATTACAACCTCGCAAATTTTTAAAAATTCAACCATCACGGAGTTGACCAGAAACGAGAAAAAAATTCATTTTCACTACACCCCAACGATGCAAGTATTATCGTCGTGGCTTAAACTTATTTCTTTTTCAGGAGCTTCATAGGACGATCAGTAAAACGATAATTGAGTTGGAAAAGGCACAGCCAGGTGTCAGGGGTTACAGATTTTTATGCAGTCATGAATCCGTGTGTATGTTCTTCTTTTTTTTTTTTTTATGGCAACCCAATTCGATTTTCATCGTTTCGTCGATTTCACACGCCGCGAAGCTTTTTCGTCCGAAAATCCTCGGTCAACATTCAATTCACCTGTTTGCTCGAAACTTTTCTACGCTCGGTCCCTTGTTTGTCCTCTCGTACATTCACACACAGACACGGAGGGAGAGGAACGAAGGGAGGAGGAGAGAGGATCACGCACGCGCCGAGGGCGGATTAACCCTTTGGCATAACGAACAATTAAAAAAAAAAAAAAAAGAAAAGCTTTCCTCCCTCCCGAACGCCGGCCGACGTCACGATTTTTCATTTGCCGTCCAATTGTTCGCAAACAGAAAAGGAGAAAAAATAAATTCGCTCGCCCGCATCGGGCTCCACCAAAATAATTACGGCAGGCCTGTACTAGTGCACGAGGATTGTTCAAAAAAATAAGACGACTTTATTTATATCGAGAAACATTGATTCATTCATCAATATATATTTTGTCCCCTTAAAAGTAATCCTCCTCGGATATAATACTCTTGTACCATCACTTTTTCAAATTCTCAAAAAAACTTCTGATTTTCGATAGCAAAACAATCACCAAGCAGACCAAAACAAATCTAACATTCATATCTATAAAAAAAAAAACCAAATATGTAAAACAGCTGATATCGTCTTCGTATCTTGGGAACACGTGTATCAACATCGCAACAATAAAAAGTTTGAAAATTTCCCTTATTTTGTTTACCCAACTTCGTAAATATATAAAAATCAATATTTTCGCTTTGGAAAAAAATAATTACTTTCCAATAAAAAAAAATAAAAGTTTCTCGATAATTCGATTACAAGCAACTGCTCAGAAATTTACTAATAATCCCTCGTTCCTCCTCCCACTCATTTGTCTTTCATTCTCTCGATCCTGGCCATAGAAAAACGTCCCCGGAATTTCGTAAGAAAAATGAGACAGCAGTCCGCTGTAATAACGAGGTCGTGATTTTCGGAGGGGAGATTCGCCTCGCGACGGTATATTATCATTTTATACAGATACGACAAGACACATACGCATAAATCTCGACGAGACTCGTACGCCAGTGTACGCGCAATGGATATTTCCGTGGTGGAAAGTTTCTCTCCTCCTCTTCGATCATCCACGGAGTCACTTTGCTCCGCGAGGTCCGAGACCCCCGGCATCGATTAACATGAAATCTCAATAAACACCTTGAATTCCCGGTGATTCAATTTAGCCATGCGCGAGAAGCAGGCGTCGTTACGAAGAAAAGGATGGGAAGGGAGGAGAAGTCTGAGGAGCTTAAATCCTCGACCAACTAAACTGTTATCCATATAAATGCGATGCCTCCTTTGGCAGGCTCGTAAAAATCTGTACGTACACATCCATGCACAAAAATACTTTCGAAGGGAGGTTCGTACAAGCCACGATTTTCTTCTCGATTGCGTATACGAGACGCTTTAATCAGCATTTAAATTGACGAATTTATATACCCGTGTAGTTACCGATACTGATGGATTCAACGGTCGAGAATTCGCTCCGTCGTTACTTCGAGTTTAGCAACGTTGGGCATTACTCGGAGCGGTGACCGTTTAACCAATAGGTCCATAAACATTCAGCGGAAACCCAATTCTTTTAAATATTGGTGTACTTGTTTTAATCGAAACGTTTGTGCATCGGAGGATCGGAAGAATACAGGGGGGGGGCATCTATTCTTCCACGGGTTTTTCCCAGTTTCCCCGTGCTCCGGAAAAGTATAGATTACGCTTGGATGTAAACGTCGATGAGAGGGAACTTTAGGTTAGATTTGCAGTGTCGTCCTATTGGGTTTAAACGAAGACTTCCTACGGGTGACGTCTATATTGGAGCCCTGTAGGGATACCGTAGGACCAAGGGACTTGGGACTCTGATAAATCTGTGCTCGAGGGCAGATTCAAAATCAACCGGTTCTAGCTCGTTGAAACACGGAGATACATTGGACTCTCCAAAGAACGTTGAAATTCTCCTCGAGGAAAATGATCCATCGATTTAAATTAGAAATAATTGTTTCGTGGGTATTCTCGACTTTCACTCAACGCTTTTTCGAACCCTGCTGGATATGTCCGTTATCCAAGATCGATAGATTTGTAAAAGAAACGAAATAATACTTTTTTAAATCGTTTTTTTAATTATAGATGTATATTATAGCCGAAAGGGGAGTAGGGGTTTGAAAATTGGAGTGAAACATGTATCCGTCGGTTATTGCCCAAGGCGACGTCGAGGACGCGTATACCCGTCTTGTTAAAATTCTTCGAGCACATTGCAGGCGGTATAAAAGACGAGAGTGAAAGATACACGTATCGATATTAACCGTACCGAAGACGGCCTGTAAAATTGACGCCTCAATTTTCAACGAGCCGAGAGTGAACGGAGGAGAGATAGCGATTTGAGCACCACGACCCCGTGATCCAACGGAAATGGCGAGAAGGTATACCAGTGCAGAAATTGCCGCAGGGACCCAATTGGATTGCCATACTTGTTCTTACTTCCTGATAGAGATCCACTAGGATTCCAATGGGAAAACGCCCACATTGGCGATACATCGGGACTCTCGTTGGAATCTCGTTTGAATCTTTTTCGATTGCAACATTATTCGGAGCTACGTGAACAAATTTCTTTTTTATTCGGTCGTAATTTTGCACTTTTAATGTTCCGAATGAAATATGTAGATATTTAATAAATGAATGGATTTTAAGAAAGTAGAGGTGTCACTTTAGAAACGTAGGGATCAATTGAGACAGGATATGTCAAAGATCAGTTTAAATACCATTTGCGATTGATTTAATTACGCTTTGACACATTATCATCGGATATAGAAAGTGATAAAAATCTTCAAGTGATAAAAATCGTCAAACAAGGTCAATCGAGAAAAAAAATACAGAATCCAATTCGATCCCAATGTGAAATCTTAATATTCAGCGTTTCTAGAAAATACCTATAAAAATGAGGCTCCATTTTCGGACCTTCGAGCTATTTTGTGCCTAAAGTCACAGAAGAATATCTTTTTTGGCAAATTCCCAAAAACCGAGTAGAAAAATAAATTTAAAAAATATATACATATATCAAACGTCAAACGAAAAAAAAAAAGCGTTTTATCCATTCGGATTCCAACATGGCCACCGCCCTGTGTTCAGAATTTTCACGAAGTCCTCATAAAAATCCGGCATACCCCAGGGAATCTCAGAAAAAGTATACGCGTGTATAAATTCAGAAATCATTACCGGTCGAACGATGACGATAAATATAAATTTCTGCATCGTAATAGGACTTGGAGCTGGAAAACGCCAGCTGTCAGATCGTTTACATTAGCGTCGTGAGATCGTTGAAAAAAAAGAAGAAAAAAAACAAAAAAAACACCAGCGAAAGAAAAAAGGTGATTCTTTCAACGCAAGGGACTTGAGAATCCTGATGCGAGAGTCGTAGACCGAGAGATATACTCACTCTCCAAGCAAACGGGGTTGGTGGGTTTGAGCGTCGATCAATTATAAATCCGCAAAGGGACAACCGTTGTTTTTCTGCTTGTTGTCTTTCTTTTGCCTCGTGTATACGTATCTGATGTAAAAGTCCGCTCGTGTTACCTCGAATCATCCCCTAATCGTAGTCGATCGGCGAGAGGCCATATTCTCGACATTCCCGCGCTTTAATCCCCCCCTAACACCACCTACCGGTACATCATTTCCAGCAGTGGAGAGGGAAGGAGACAAGGGGTGCGGAAATTTCGAAGGGGTAGATCATGGAAGGGAGGTGGAAAAAGAGCTAGGGGTGGTTCGCAACCCCACGGGTAGGGACGCGTCTGAGCGCGCGCAAATTGTTCCGCGTGAGGGGAGGGAAATGGGATAGAAGATGATGAAGAAAGAGGAAGGATATAGGTCTCTATCAACCCTCGTGTAAACTGTACGTGTTTCTGCAAAGGAAAAGGTAATTTCGGATATTCTCGACTTCGAAGTCCTCGCAGCGTTCCATTGTCCCCGTACTGAACTATGTGTAGATAATCGTGACTTCAACATCAGCTTTGCATAAATATCAGTATATACCGGTGTATCAGTAACTTCGAGGACCGTCCTCAAAAGGACCAGGCTACGCGCCGGTAGCCAACATCCTCCGGGACAGGATTTTATCGAGCGGAAGACCGTGCCACGCTTTCGACGAATCACTCGAGACCCGCCGCAAGGAGGAGGCAAAAAAAAGTGGCTGGACGCTGATTCGAATCGACCGTGACTGTACGACGGTCCGCCAGAACGTCGCACCTCGTGCGTGCGAAAATAAAAACCCTATGGTCGGTCAAACTCAACTGCCGGTTGATAGGATACATTTCAAACAATTGGAATTTATGGAAAAGTCATTTTCTGTAAGCAGCTAACTTTTTATTTTTGCGGATACTGCATTCTAGATGGGCAACTTTGAAGGTAGTCCGCATCAGCGATAGCGGCGTTTCGACGGATCTGGAACGACTGCATGTTTGAAATGACGACTGCACGGTGGTTTGATCTCAAACGGAGGGTTTAGAAACATTGAAGTATTTCACTTTGGAGGTAAGAGGAAAAAGGTCATCTGAGCCATGACCTTGGGGAAAGGGTTAGTGGCTAAAATTCGTGTACATCTCGATGATTGGGAACCAAGCTAGGTATCGCATGGTCACTTTGGGAGATACGGAACAAACGATGAGTTTACGCGATACCGCGAAAGCCTAAATTTATCAGCTCATCGACGTTACTCCTGTAGAAATGAACGCAAGCATCCAATTGAATTGGCATACTTGTCTTTACTTCCTGATACAGATCCAACCGCCAATAGCGTTGGAACCCTATTCCTAATAAACGTTAACGTTTGTAAATGAGATTTCAATTCTGATTTCCAGCTTCATCCGAGTCATCGACTCGTCCAACGTCTTCCATTCTCCACAAAAGGAATCATCAACGTCGCAGAGATTATCAACGGTGCAATCCGATTTTTGGATCTTCTTCGAGGCTCGCTGGTATTTGAAATCGCAGAGTCGAACGAGTTCGCAGAGGTTTATCCGCCATCAACTATCGAGTATCCTTTCAGATCGAAAGAAAGGGCGAGAGAGGGCGTTTGCGAGAGCAAAGCGTATAGGACGAGGAGAACCCGGTGGAATCCCGCGGGGATGATGGTTTCATAAGTTATTGATTGGCAGGGTGGTCCCGCATTGGGTGGTGCTGGGATCACGGGATTCGTCGTCATGGCGACCGAACCTGCGCGTTTGCCCTGGGAACGTTTACCTTAATGCCTCGGAATTACGGGACGTGATTTTGCCGCCCGGCGAATGGAGGACGCTTTAGCGGGATAATGTAATTTCGCGCCCCACCTAACCGCCCCCCACCTAACCGCCCCCCCCCCTCCTTCCCAAACTCCCTCTCGCTCCCCCCCCCCGGGATTTCAGCATCGCTGGATCATCGCGATTACGAATCGCGTCTGTCTTCTCATCCGGAAGAGATAGACGTGTGCCAGGGATCACTCGCCAATACCATCAAACCTGTATGGACGCCTGGATTCGCGGGATTCTTCCGTCCCATCGTCCACCCGATCGCGCACGGATGGCACCCGCTAATATTGTCATTGCGCTAGGGTTTGTCTTCGCACTCCTGCGCCGAAAGTTGACTCAATCAATTTCTATTAGTTATGATATCGGGCTGGAACGAAACCACTTAACTTCCCATCCGCCCCGATATTGCAACTGAGGGAAATTGCTTTTTTATTTTTGTTCGTTTCGGGCAGGAACGTGCACGAAAAAAAAAGAAAACAGACATCTTGGCTTTATTTTTTGTAACGGCTGATCAACGAATTCTTTCGTTTCATGAAAATCGATCGTCGTGTGCTTATACGGTTATTTATTTTTACCGATATTATTATAACTAATATTAATACCTGTTTTTTTTTTTTTTTTTTTTTTTTTTTTTTACAAAAAGTAGAAATCTTCGTAAAGAAATTCGATTTGACATAAAGGTTTGAAGAAATACAAACTAATTGTATCGTGTTATTTAAACAAGAGCGTAATTGCAATAATCGAAACGTAAATTTTCGTTATAATAGTCAATTTAAAAATTAATTACGTACTAAAGTGAAAGTCCAACGATAGCTTTCTAATATTCACGTTCGTGAAAGTTAATAAAGAGACACGTATAAATAAACAGTGCGGTCTAGATTTCATAAATAACAAATGAGTACGTACGAGAAATTGAAGTTCAATTAAAAAATACCACAATCTCGATTATCACGTTTCTTAATAATATCCGAACGATAACTTCTCAATAGAAAAAAAGTTCATAGAAATTAGCGAATAAATTACTGTAGCTTTCTAAATAAATATCCAAAAAAAAAAATATGACAATGATTTTCTAAATGCGAGAACAATAAACAAAAAAAAAATAATAAAAATTCCCGAATAATTCCTACTGGAGCTCTATAAAATCACGAAAAATAAATTAACTACGTATCGTTTCGATCTACCAAGAATTCTTCAAGTAGATCCATAAACAAAAAAAAAATTTGCAGTTCGAAAAAAAAAAATCTCTGCGCATTCCCAAAAAAATTCATCGATGAATATTCATTAAACGAATGATCATCGGAGTGATTAAAAATCGCAAAAAAAATGTTCGACACATTCGTTCGAAAGTGTGAACGAAAATCGATCGAAAGGGGAAACTTTCCGGAGCAACGAATCCCTCGCTTCTCGTGGCCAAAAAAAAAAAAAAATCACCATAGAAGTAGAAAAAGGATGCTGAATGAAAAGTTATCCGAGACTGAATTAAGACGCGCCCTACGGCTGTATAAATCGCCGGACGTGAAATACGTTCCCCCGATTATTATTATTACCCCAGCGAGGCAGAATTCTTTCGAGGGGCAAGGGACGAGGAAGAATAAAATAAAACGTTATTCGAGGGAGGAAATTCTGGCAAATTACGGTGGTCCCTGGCACGTTCGAGGCGCATCCCTCTTCGGATACGTATAGCGACGGCGGCGTCGTCGGTGGGGTGATCGAGAGATAGAGACGGAGATACCGTGAAACGGGGGGGATGAACGCCAGCCATTCCACAACCCTCCATCTAGCCTTGCGAGGGTAGGTCCTTCTCGCATTAGCTAACTGCTCCCTGATTCGTCGTAGCATCGATCCGGAAAACGAGGAAACTTTCCGGGCATTAGGCCGGCAAACGGATTCCCACTTACCTTCCCCTTTCCGTTAAATAGGTATATATTTAATAATAATAATTATTATTATTATTATTATTTTTAAAAAAATCGTAATTTCTGCCATTTTTTTGCAAAACGTAATATAAGTCGAAATATTATTATATTTATATATATATATATATGTTGTTGTTATTATTATGGTTTACATTGCATTCACAATTCTTGGATTTTAAAAAGCAATTATTATTATTATTATTATTATTATTATTATTATTATTATTGCTTTTTAAAATCCAAGAATTGTGCATGCAATATAAACCATAATAATAACAACAACATATATATGTATATAATAATATTTCGACTTGTATTACGTTTTGCAAAAAAATGGCAGAAATTACGATTTTTGAAAAAAAAAAAAAAAAAAAAAAATGCTCATAACACGTAAAACGAAAAATAAGTTAAAAGTAACAAACTCACAGTCCGTCGTCAAGAAAATCTAAGTCGTCCGATTGATCGTGGCGCCATCGGAGTTGCCTCTGTTCCCGGAAGTTGAAATTAGCTGAAATTAGAAACAAGCCGAGTACAGACTCTCGTATCTATCTTCCGTGTACATGAGAATTTAAAAAAGAAGAGTATCTCTCGAACCAGTGGTGACGAATCGGCGCAAGCGAGAGAGAAAAATAAAACAGAACAAAAAAAAAAAAAAAACAGAATGTTAGGTTACGCGAGGGGGGCTTTTGTCAAGCTGGTAAATTGGTTAGGGTGGTGAAAGTTGGCGTGCGAGGATGACGGAAAATCATCGAATATGAAGTCACTCTCGAGCGTATTTGCCCCCCAACAAGCCGGAAAGGACGTCGTCACGCTTGACGACGTTCTCGTTTATCTCGGTGAGTCTCGGCTAGATCGATATTTTTTTCTTTTCCGGGTTGTTTCTCCGTTTTATTGATAAACGATCGAACTTTTGTTACTTTTTGTTGCGCAGGCGAATTCGGGCTCTATCAGAAGGGACTTTTCATGATGCTGATGCCTTTCTGCTTTTTTCTGTCGTTCGTTTACTTCACCCAAATATTTATAACGATCGTGCCTGATGAGCACTGGTGCCTATTACCCGATGTTGACGGTATGCCGATCGAAAAATTACGAGAAATCGCTATACCCAAAGCCAATATTGTCGCTGGCAACGAATCGCACCACGAGCTTCCGTACTCGCGTTGCTGGATGTACGATTTGCCGATCGAAACTATCGTCGCGGCTGGAAAACCGAACGACGAGTGGCCGATCAAACGCTGCGACAGTTGGGATTACAACTTCACGAAAAACGACGTTCCCTATTCGACCATCGGTACTGAACTCGAGTGGGTTAGTCACCTGACGCGTTTTCTTATGTTTTAAGGTATTACTGGATGGACGGTCGTGCCCATTGCTCGATCAATGATTCCTCCATTTAGGGCTAACCAAAATGGAGGAATCATAAACAAAACAAAAAAAAAAGGAACAAAAGACAAAACGACAGTTTGGTTTTCAAGGTTTGCGAAGATGCCTACCTGATGAACCTCGGCCAAAGTATTTTCTTCGTGGGAGCAATATTCGGTGGACTTTTATTCGGCTGGTTAGCCGACAAGTATGGTCGAATACCGGTCCTCGTGGGTACCAATCTAATGGCTTTCGTTGGCGGTCTCGGTACAGTTTTTACCACCAACTTTTGGCAATTCAGTTGTTGCCGTTTCGTCGTCGGTTTTGCCTTCGACAATACCTTCGTTATAATGTACATACTTTGTCTCGAGTACGTTGGCCCGAAGTGGCGAACCTTCGTCGCCAATGTTGGCTACGGTGTATTTTACACTATCGGCTGTATGGTTATGCCTTGGATGGCGTATTTCATATGCGATTGGAAAATGTTCGCGATCGCTACGTCGGTACCCCTCGCGTCGGTCGTTCTCACGCCTTGGATACTTCCGGAAAGCATCAGGTGGGTTCCCGAACTGTTGGCGTTTCTTTGTCGCGTCGAAACGGTGTAAAACGTCGAAAAAAACCACACACAGACACACACGCGCGCACACAGAAAAGTTATCCTCTCCGTGAAACGAGACGATCCTTGGGCGTCCGGATCCAAATTTCAGCTGGTATTCCGGAAGTAGAATCAAAAGGATGAGCAAGCCTTTGTTCGCAGGTGGTTGATAACGGAGGGAAAGATCGAGAAAGCGGTGAAGATAATGACGAAAATTGAGAAAGTAAACGGAAGCGACGTTCCTCAGGATCTGTTCGAGGATTTCATCGACGACTGTATGGAAACAGCGGAGAACAGTCCAGCCGAAGACACGAGTATATTGGATCTTTTCAAGACACCCCGTTTGCGAGCAATAAGTATTATCCTGATAGTGGCATGGAGCATAATGGCTATGGCTTACGACGGGCACATCCGTTGTTTGGAGCAATTGGGTTTGGACATATTCACGACGTTCACGATCGGTGCGAGCACCGAGTTTTTCGCTGTTCTGTTGATCATGTACACCCTCGATGTGTGGGGTCGAAAATGGTGTCTCTTCGGGGCGGTTACGATATCCGGTGTGGCTAGTTTCGCGGCTTGTTGCGTACCGGTTGGCATTTATTTTGCCTCGTTTGCCATGATTGGAAGATTGTTCATCAATTCCGCCACCAACATTGCGCTCCAGTACGCTTCGGAATTGTTGCCGACCGTTGTTCGTGGCAAAGGCGTCGCTTTCATCCACATTATGGGATACGTGTCGTCGATCCTCAGCCCTTTCGTCGCTTATACCGTCAACTTTCATCGACTCTTGCCCATGTTGATCCTCGGCGCATCCTCCATCTTTTGCGGAATCCTAGGCCTATTCGTGCCCGAAACGCTGCGCGAACAGTTGCCCCAAACAATCCTGGTAATTACGAGATACGTATTATCTTTTTCCGCACCGATAAATCGATCGGTCGCCCCATCTCGATCTCAAACTTTATTACTGTTCTGGTCCAATACTGTCCATTGTTCTTATCCAACGTTTCCTTATTTTTAATACGTTCATCCGCTTTATCGAGTATTCCTACAGCGTGTTCCCACACACGAGAAATTGTATTTGAAAATTTCGAAGTGGCTAGGAACGTGTTCGTCGTTCCCTTAATAGTAAATAACTAATAGGATAATAGATAAATAAATGATCGATGTCGACAAATGTTTTTTTTCTTTTTTTTTTTTTTTTTTTTAAATGAAATAGTAATAACTTTTCAACATATTCTTATATATAAATACATATATCGCGTTGAAAAATTATACGCAATGAGATATTTTATATTTACAATCATTCACAATCGTAATGATATAACCAGGATTTATTTTTTGTTTGATTTTTATTATTATTGTTTACCGCATTATGTATATAAGTATTAAAAAAATAAACATAAAGAAATTTTTGATATTTACAATAATTCACGATAATATTTATATAAATGTAATTTATTCTCTGTAGCGATTTTATTATTATTATCATTATTATTATTACTATTATTATTATTATTATTATTATGAAAAAGTTATACCTCACCGTATGGAACATTTAACGAGAATGAATGGCTAATTCGCAGGACGGCGAGTTGTTTGGTATCGATCAAAGTTTTTGGAACTTCCCTTGCCTGCAAACGAAGAGATCATTGCGGGACGGATTGGGCTCAACGAGCGCTCTCGATTTGACGCCGAACAAGCACTACGCTCACGCGAAGGTTCCGGCACGACGGGCCGCCCAATTACGAAGCAGCATGGTCTCCGGATACATCGGAAACGAGAGACGAGTCAAAGCTGTCCGCGATCACATGATCAGCGAGGGTATCAGACCGCGAAGAAGTTCACTCGCCGAATCGTCGAGCCCGATGGAATACGTCGAGCATCTGCGAAAGGGCTATCGCGACAGGAGAGCAAGGCTCGAGGAAGCCTCGGAAAATATCGCAGAAGCAATTCCACCCGAATCCCAAAAGACAAAGCCAAAAAAAAAAGTCCGCGTCGATTTGGGCGACGAAACGAATAATTCGTGAAATTCGTAACTCCTCGAACAATTTTCATAAACGTTTCAAATCTTGGCAACTATTTTGTTTTTGTTTTGTTTTGTTTTGTTTTTTTTTTTTCTTTTTTTATTGGTGAACGTTATAGATGCAGCTTGTAATTTTATCCGTAGAGAATAGTTTTCAAAGCCTGTAGGAAGATAGTGTCTAATAAATAGAAATTGAAAATTAGTGAGCGAAGTTCCGATTTGAACTTCGTTGAGATTTTTTTTTTTTTTTTTTTTTTTTTTGAGTTTGGCGCATTCACGAACTAACTCATAAAAACAAATAACTTTTCAGTTGATGGACTATTTGCGGACTCGCGGAATTTCTACAAATTTATCGGAATGACAACAGCAACGAGTAATAAATTGAATGAAATTGCGAACTGGGTTGTCGCTGCTAACGTCGGATTCGCAAAGCTTTCAAATTTAACAGGAGTCGTTAAGTGGGCATTTCAAAATATGAATAAAAATATACGTTTTTTTCCAAAATATAATACGGAAAATGAAATTACTAAAATTTAATACTGACATTTTTCCAAAAGAAACAAGTGAGATTTTCAAAAATCACTGAGGTCTATTTCCCAAAAAATCGAAGATTCATTCAACAGATTTTTTAATCGTGATGATTTTATTTTTAACAATTACTAAGATTTTTTCCAGAAGACGTTACTAACATTTCCTCTCGAAAAAAAAAAATTCTGTCCTTGTTTCGAATGTCACAAAAATGAGAAAAAGAACACTTCGACCTTGCTTGAAAAAAAATCACGATGTCTTTTTTTAAATTTCACGAGAATTAAAAAAAAGTCACTTCGATATCTCCAGAAAAAATTACTGACATTTTCTCTAAAACAAAATCACTTCGCAACGAGAAATTCCATTTAATTGGAATATATCGTCCGGGATAAAAATATATATCGAAAAAAATTAAAGAAATTATCTCTCGAGTCGTGTTCAATTAACGAGGATTATTAACGAGATTTTTTCTTAAGCTGACTGGAGAGGTAAGCACGAAAATGTCATCGCTCTTATTTATTTATTTTTTTTTTTTTCGTACACGAGACGAACTATTCCCGCGGGGATATTTATTTTGATGTCGAAAAGTCCAAACAGGCCCGTCCATCGCGCGTGTCCCGTGCACGCGAGGAAAAATGGGGAAAAAACGTGGAGATGAGGGAATCGGCTTCGTAAGTCTCTGCGAAGGCGTTCCCGAAATATCCGCTCAATTACTGGAATTAGTGAAAACAGGCCCGGCATTCCAAAGTCACGAAAAGAGGAATCGGGTGGTGGATGGGAATGACCGAAGAAGATTACAGCTACATGTGGCACTTTTTCGAAATTTCGGAGCCAAGATTTTCGTCGGCTTTTCCGGGAAAAAAAAAGCGTTGAGAGTTCCGGCACAGGACGATTTTCGATCGAGTGACATCGCGGG
This sequence comes from Ophioninae sp. A BG-2022a, assembly GCA_030523105.1. Taxonomy (NCBI): domain Eukaryota; kingdom Metazoa; phylum Arthropoda; class Insecta; order Hymenoptera; family Ichneumonidae; species Ophioninae sp. A BG-2022a. Next base: position 36,423 of record JAPYZI010000953.1, read on the forward strand.
GCGTGGCGCGCGCAGTACGCGGCTCAGCTTCATCTTGGGTGGCTTTGTAGGTCCTCCACAGAGCCACGGAAAAAACATCTCGTCAAAATTATCAATCGAACGAACAAACGACCAATCGTGATGAGCCATCATTTTTTATGAAGTTTCCATCGTTGTAACATTTTTTTATGAAGTTTCCATCGTTGTAACATTTTTTTATGAAGTTTCCATCGTTTTAATATTTTTTTATGAAGTTTCCATCGTTTTAATATTTTTTTATGATATTTCCATCGTTGTAACATTTTGTTATGAAGTTTCCATCGTTTTAATATTTTTTTATGATGTTTCCATCGTTGTAACATTTTGTTATGAAGTTTCCATCGTTTTAATATTTTTTTATGAAGTTTCCATCGTTTTAATATTTTTTTATGAAGTTTCCATCGTTGTAACATTTTTTTATGAAGTTTCCATCGTTGTAACATTTTTTTATGAAGTTTCCATCGTTGTAACATTTTGTTATGAAGTTTCCATCGTTTTAATATTTTTTTATGAAGTTTCCATCGTTGTAATATTTTTTTATGAATTTTCCATCGTTGTAACATTTTTTTATGAAGTTTCCATCGTTGTAACATTTTTTTATGAAGTTTCCATCGTTTAAATATTTTTTTATGAAGTTGCCATCGTTTTAATATTTTTTAATGAATTTTCCATCGTTGTAACATTTTTTTATGAAGTTTCCATCGTTGTAACATTTTTTTATGAAGTTTCCATCGTTGTAACATTTTTCGATGAAATTTGTATCGTTTCAACATCTTGCGATAAAATTTGCCTCATTGAGCTTATTTGGGCTCGATTCTATGACTTCATTTCACATCTGAGAAGCAAAATTTTCACAAGTTTTCTTCGGCTTTCTTCGTTTAAAAAAACAAAAAAAAAAACATCAATCCAGTAGCTCCGAAAAGCGTAGCCTCATTCGATTCAATCACTGACGCCCTTTTTCTCCTCAGTACAAAATCTTAAAATCAATAAAACCAATCTTTTTTTCTAATTTTTCGTTGGACCCAGGCTCGGAAACAATTTTTTTTCGGGAGGTACGTAAGGATCAGCGTTCTCACATCGAACAAACACCAACACAAATTTGTAAGTAAAGTACGTAAGATCACTCGATCGGTTCTCTTTACGAGCTATAAAATATCAGAGGATCAGTACAAAATAGTGTTGGAAATTTAACGCTCGTACTTAAAATCAAGAGAACTCAATAAACTCCCTATATGGGAAAGCAAAATTTCGTTTGATGTATCATCGCCAAGGAAATTGGATATCCCCTCCGTGCAACAATTTATCCAAGGTCCGGTCCGTTCTCAAGCCCACGGTCAATAACGAAAGACTTTACTGTCACGGGAGGCTTCGTAGCTTTTTTTACAACCCGGACCGAGACCTCGTTCGGGAATGTAAGTGGATACGTACCAACGCGAGAATTTATTGGAACTTCGCGCGACGACCGCTCCAGTCGGGAAAGTGAATTATAAAAAAAAAAAAAAAAAAAAAAAAAAAAAAAAAACGGTAAAAGAAAGTAAAGAAAACCGCAAAAATGGAGCCATCGTTCGGTCAGACGACGCGACTAATGGACTCGTTATTATTAATCGTTTTCACACCGGTTAGACGGGAAATAAAAAATTTCCTTGGAAAATCGGAAAAACATTTTAAAGCCTTCGTGACGTTTTATTGGAAAGCTTTTAACACCTAGACTTTGTATCGTCGAAACTTCGGTCCAGAAGATTCAAGGATTTTATCATATATTTTTGTTTTTTTTTTTTTCCTAGAATTGGACTCTGTATTTTTTATCTTCGAAACAATACTGCATAGTGAAAATCTAAATCGAAAAAAAAGTCTACAATACTTTCCAGGAAAAATTTCGAAGGAATTTCTGATCCAAAATAAAGCAAGGAATATTTCCGAACTATTTGCTTCAGATCCAGGCTAAAATCGATAACTTCAAGAACGAGATCCAGTTCGATATCGAGTCGGATTCGAGGGACGAACGTCGAGATCAGCAGGAGATACTGATCGACGTCGAGTAGAGACGACACTTGACTTCCGAATGTATTTGTTCATTGATTTAAAAAAGATCAAGCAAAAATTGTCATCGTTAGTGTCTAATTTTATATATTGAAATCACAAAATGACCAAAATTCGAACTGACCCAAACAAAAAAGAATATCGCGGAAGAACTTTTAATATAATCAAGTCGCACAAATAAA
>JAPYZI010000954.1:0-57839 GCA_030523105.1 Ophioninae sp. A BG-2022a
GTATTTTGCCCGAAAATCGGAAAAAATTTTTGATTTTTAATATTTTTTTTATAGGTCCTTTACGATGTAATTTGATCCCCTGAACACGAATCTACCATTCATTTCGCCAAAAACCCAAAATTTCTATGAAAAAATCGTAAAAAACTTCTAAAAACACGATTTTCTTTGCTGTGTGCAGTGCTTTCGACAAAAATTCGATGATATTCGTAATCAGCGGAAAATTTTCGATGGGACAGATACCTAAAACTATTTCAGAATCGAAAAAAAAAGTTTGATCGACCTTCTTACCTAAGCGTATACCTTACCTTCTTTGTAAATCCGCGATTGTTCGACTTTATTAACAATTTTAATTAACTTTTCGCCCCAAGGTTCAGCAAGGAATAATTCAAGAGCCATGAAACGGTGTACCAATTACTATGAGATAAATCTAGCATAAATGTGTGTTGGCGTGAAGTAATAACTCGGTGATCGCGTCGACACGTAAATTGGAATACGAGAAGATGCATTCATTTAACCTGGCGTAAAGTAGAAATTTGTCCTCGTGGTGTATTTCGATCGAGAGAAGATTGTTGGCCTGTTTTATTGAAAGGAGGACACGGGTATTCTTTTCTCGACGAGTCTAAACCGCAAATGGAGTTGGTCGTCAGTGAGAAAGAGATATAAGGAGCGGGATGAGTTTTTATCGACTGGAAACGGGGCTAGGTCGTTCGGGCGAACCTGATGCAACGGGTTGCCATAAAACATTGATCCAGTGTTCAGAGACCAAGGCGATAACGGTAATATAACTTATGGGAAACAGGTAGTTATACGTCTCACGTCTCGCGTCTCCAATATGTTTTCGCGACATGCCAGACGGCCGTGCACTCTGATTATGGTATATGTCGCGGACTTGTATAACACAGGACCGCCAATATCTCTCAGATCTACCATTATTCTCTCCTGTTTCTCGTATCCTATCTGGATGAACATTTTACGAACGTGATATTGCAATCGTAACTTTGGATTTCGATTTTATTTCCAAGCCAAAATTTTTTCAAACCCACCAGTGGTTTATTTTTTTATACGAAAAATATTAAATTGGTAACCCTCATTGAGCGTTCTGATAAATAAAAAACAATATGGACTCGAAGTTCGGATCGCTGCGACGCTGAAATTTCTTTTCTCATTTCTTTTTATTTCCTTATATTCATTATTTGACGAAATATTTCTTGTTCAGATTTGAATTTAAGGTTATCACAGTAAAGATTCGTATAATTATTGAGGTATCTTAATTACGATTTTAGTGGCAAAAAAATGGAGAAATTAAATATAATAATTTTCTTAATTCTCGTAAAAGGATATGACTTTGTGCGATGCTTTCCAGTAAGCACGAATTCCCGCCACTTTTTTTAATTGTCAAAACTTTTTTTCATGGCCTGAAACTGCCGAAATATTTGATAATCAATAAACAATCATTTTTACAATACTTTTTTCTTCGTCAATACATTTCTGTTTCATTAAGATACTAAAGGAGCCATCATTGTGCTGGGTAAAGCAAACACTGATTTTTCGGTGGAGAATTATAATCCAATACATAAATAAATTAAATATCTACATAAATAATTGTGCGTATAAAAAAAATTATTTTATTTGGCACTTCAAGCATTTGTAAGTACAATGATTTTATCTACGATAATTATTCTGTCTCCGTCGCAGCGTAAGAAATAGTGGCATTCGATACGATGAGAGAATATTTAATAGAATACGCCCGATGTAATGATTTTTCTCCCAGTGCAAGTACTTCGCAAAAACATCGTAATTTTCTTGGAGACTTATAGGTCAAACGGACTCCACACTTCTGCATCAAATTATATGAATGACGAAGCCGAGTAATATCCAAAGTGAATAAATAAATTCGAGCATCGTCTCTCATAATTCATTCCCCCATGATAGACCCAAACGTTTTTCAGAAGCATCGTCGTCATTATACCGACATTGTTAAAAGCTTTTCTCTGAAGCAAACCATACGAAACCGTGGCCGTACTGGAAAAATAAAATCTCCGGGGAGTTGAAAGCAAAATCGAGGAAATGTAGAGGAGGACGAATCCAAAGAGGGGGGTTGACGAGATTCGTGCAGTGATACTGCAAAAGAGAGGGCAGGGAAGGAAGAGAGAGAGAGAGAGAGTTTCGTGCACTGGCACAAAACCTTTATTCGATAAATCATCTTGAAGTTACGTCACAAGCAATTTCATTTCCCAAGAAGGTAGATATTATTATAAAGTGAACTGCTCTGCCTCTGGAAAGAAAATACCACTAAGGTAGACGTGAGACCGCTCCACGTCGAGGTGAATCTTTTCTTCTCTCTTTTCCGCCCCTTTACCTGCCATTCCCCTCCTGACCCTCTCTCCCTCTCTCTCGTATTTCCTTTCTCATTCTTTCCCGTACCAACTCCCGTCTTTTTCGCAGCATTTCCTTGGTGAATTTCGCGGTCGCGAGATAAGAGCAACCCCAAGCCCTCGTTTCCTCTTCTATCCCATGCCGCCGGGCTTCGCGGCGTCGTCTCGAACATTTTTGCAACGGTTTCGTTCCTCCACCTTAAACCTGGCGATCATGCCTTTCGGAGTGTCGTCTCGACTATTTTTCTACAGGATTCGACCAAATCCTTCACTTTGAGGACGCGCCAAAAATCAACGTAAACTCACAAATTTGATTAATCCGTTTTATCATTGGCTATTCAGTTTCGAATGAAAAATCGAACATCATTCAATGCAGAATTCATAAGTTCAGAGGTTGATACTTCAATTTTACGATTAATATGTTTCGTCCTTGAAAAATCGCGATGTCAATATATTTCGAAACTTTAACAAAGGCAACGATGGAATCGATATATTTAATGCAATTAAAAAAAGTATTCAAAAGAGAACGTTTTTTTTTTAAATATATTTTTTGTTTAATGATTTTATTAATACGCTTAATTGCCGAAAGCAGAAATTAGAAATACTTTAAAGATACGGACACTGTGGAGGGAATTTTGTTCTTCAAAAAACTATTTACCTCATTTTGAAAAACCATGTTGCTCACTTTAAAATCGATTTGGTTAGACAATTCTCTAATTGTTTTTGCCTCAATTGATGACATTCAAACAAACACGATTAGGTACAACGAAATTAAGGTAGACAGAAATAAAATACACGGACATAAAAAGCTTCAAAGTTGATTGGACTGGACCAAAAAGTAGGTACCAAAGCGGTTGTAGGTTATTTTACGACGCAACACTTATACTTATCACGTTCTTTCCATCTCCTCCTCTTGTCGAAACAATTTTTATCCAGGCACTTTAAATCGAGTTCAAAGTGCCGGGGTCTAAGTCTAACCCCTTAACGCTTTTGCGTACAATCGAGTAACAAGTCGACGTGTAAAAAGTGTCACGACAGAGCCTGGCAGCTGTTGCCAAAGAAAGAGAAGAGTAGAATGAAAATCCAGTCAACTCTTCAAGGATTCCTACCGAAGATACGAGTTTTCCGTATAGTTTCTTTTCATTCTTGCCTCCACTTGGTCATCCTTTCTTTCACGTGTATTTTCGTATCGATACGTACCTACTAAGCGTACCGGATACGCGTGGGTTTCGCGGCAAAAACCCGCGGATCTGTTTCACTTTATCTGATCTCGCTCGTCCTGTAAAAACACTTTCAATATACGGACTCTACATGCTAATAAAAGGGCGTAACTGACTTAATTCAAACCTCCAATGTGAGCTAACTTGAGCCTCTTTGATTCATAGCAATAGCAATATTCACTCGTGTATTTTCCACCGAGTGTTTTATTATTCTTTTTTTTCTCATGAACTGCATTCCCTCTCGTATCAACAAGAATAGCTCCATATTTTTGTGCAATATCTTCCGAAGCGAATTCGAGTGAGAATTCGAATCACCCTCCATAAATTGAGCTTTCTCAAAAATGCCCGTTTTTTGTTTTTTTTTTTCATTTGCGAAAACTACGAGAGGATCGTGCACATTTTTCTTACTGAACGTCGTACTCGTAAATTCTGTGGTGAAATTGCCGAGAGAAAAAGAACAAAAATTGAGCTACTCACGTTTTTCAAATAGTGCCCATGATTTTCAGTATTTATAGAGTTTAGAGTAAAAATAGATTTGTGTCTTTGATTTTAATTTTTTTGTTCATGATCTATATAAAGTAGAAATTATGGAACCAATATTTTTGACACGTCTCTTTGATGAATTGTCCGACCATTTTCCATTTAATTTTGAAACTGGAATTTCTACTTTATTAGGTCAGTTATCAAACTACTTTTTTTTAATCAAATGAAATTCTACAAGATCTACTTCAATTGATTTTACAAAAAATTATATTTCGTAAATCCAACTCTTGCAAATCAGTAAATAAAAATTCTACAAAAATGGAAATACGAGAAAAAAAAAAACACTTCAACGTCGTAATTTCAGTTTATTTAAACCTGTTAAAAAATTTCGACTTTCATATAAACAGCAAATAAAATAAAGAATAAAAAAACAAAAGAGAGTAATTTCGCCAATCGCTTTTCAAAAACATAAAAATCGTTGGGATTGCTAAACGGGCGCAGAGACCGTGGTATTGTTCTCAAAACGTCGTACGAAACGAAAGAAAAATAATAAATCGTGAAAAAGCCATATCGACACGGAGATTCCTATGTATTGTTGAATGTCTGGCTGGCCCGTGTCCAGAGAACTGGGTAATGTCGTGTCCGCATGCTGACTCGTTGACTGGGATGCTGCTGGAGTACACCACAGACACACACAGACACGTATAAATGTATATAACACGAAGAGGGGACACGGAGAAGAGGCTCGGTGGAATAGACCGGTGGAACACACGCGAGAGAGGAAAATTGAGCCGGAGGAACGAGAGCATCAGTAGCGAGTGTTGGTACGTTCAGCTATACAGAACAGACAGAGGGCAATTAATCTTGGCAACGATGCTGGCCTCGGATATCATCGTCGCGCGATTCTCTCTCTCTCTCTCTCTTCGTCTCCCCCTCCGTCTCTGTCCCCATCTATCTCCATCTCTTTTCCTCGTGGCGTGAGAATCCGTCGCTAATTAATCTAGCAGTATTGATATTATAATTGCCGCTCGGTCCTCTCACCTGCAGCTCTGCTGTAATTTCTCCACCGATCCTGGGGACAAGTTCCCTGTAATTGCCCCACCGAAGTATTTTCTTCCATTGAACCTCTGAAATTGTGGAACAAGCTTTCCGTCGCTTCGCGGTGAAACTTCCAAAATCGAATTACATACAGGATAATTGAAAATTAATTGTAGTCCAATGGAGAAGCGAATCAAGGAGTATATTCGACTAATTTACCTCGATGTACGTGGGGATTGCAAATTGGCCGTTTGGAAAGTTGACTTTGATATTTAAGAAAAAAAAGAACGGATAAAAAATGTTAAAAATAGAGTTCTATTTGTTCAAAGTTTGAAGTATTATACTGTCTTAAAATTTTATTTGGAATGGATCAAACTACTCGATGAAAAAAATCATTCTTTTTTCTGTGGCGACATTCACCCATCAAATGTCGGTCGTTTGTCCCCCACAAGAATTAGTTGAAACGAAGATTAGGTCAGCTGCGGATGAAAGAACAAGAGACAACGCGGCGTTGAGCTGTATAGAGTTGAAAGACGAACCGACAAGGCCAAAACGAGGTAAAAGATGGTAGGATAAAGAAGGGTGAATGAGGAGAAGAGAGCAAACCCTCTAGAACGCTGGAGTCGAGTCAGAACGAATGGAGGAACATGGAGCATTTCGAAGGCTGCATACAGGTTGAATCAGAGTATAGATCGAGACGTGAAGGGTTTACCGTACACGTATACGGCAAACGACATTTCGTTCGACGTCGACGGGATTGACCGTGCGCTCTACCTCAACGGGGGGCCCATTGACCCATACGCCCAGCAAGCAGTTTGACCAGCTGTCGTACCTATACACCAACCTGATCCTCGTTCTCTATCCGCGCCATCACTCGCACTCCACGTTCCTACCCTCGACTCTACAATATATGCGCTACTCTCGAGTTTTTTCACCACCCAGTTCCCAGTGTCCAATTTGAATCAGCCGGTAAAACGGTCTGTGAATCGCTTGGTTTCAAACATTGTCCGTTTCCATCCAGCTTCAATGATGACTGCTGAACCAGTTTAATCGGGAAACCGTTCCGAATAGATAATGTCCTGATTTTCATGATTCCATCGAAAACTGGAAAGCAAAATAACCGATTGGTATGATATCTCAGCGTCATTGCTCATTTTTTCATGAACGATTGGACGACAGGAAAAACGGTAGGATCATCAGCGTTCTGTTGTATGAAAAATTCTTTCTTAGAATACCCTCAGTGCTATTTTCCGGAATATAGAAGCGATGCAAAAATATGCGCGATCAAACGAATCGAATCGATTCCGAAAATATATTCTAGGCGATAAAAGGCGTCATTGGTCAGAATAGATGTAAACATGGGTTCCTCGACTTTGCGAAGTCTCGCTATTCAATAATACCCCAGAAAAGGTTGAGGATCTTGTAGCCGTGACTTCCGCATCAACGAAGCAACCATTCGTGCCCCAACAGAGGTGGAAAAGTCTCACGCGGGCGGCCAAATGGCAAAGCTATCGGTCCCGCACCACTTTGAATTTATCGGACTCCACGGTGGACTAATGGACGCTAAACGCTACAATTTAACGAACCGCTCGAGCGTACTCCGGTAGTTCCATACTCTTTTCTACTCGTAGCTCGTAGCTTTTTTGCAGCAGCAGCAGCAAGCGGCGCAACTGAGAACCGCGGTAGCCAACTATTTTTCAATTCCTCCCCGAGCATTTTTTCACTTCGTTCTTCTTGGCTCTTCACCGAGTCAAGTATTTTCACCGAGACGGAAACGAATTGCGGGATACCCACGATGTTGAGGAATCGCCCGAACGGAGATTTCCAATTTTGTCATGGACCCTCCCTTCGTATCGCTTTCATTCGTTGCAAGAAAGCCTCGCGGATATTGCTCTGCCTCTCTCCCTTCTCATTTTCTGCCTCTCTCCCTCTCATTTTCCTTCCTATTACACCATCCCTTCTTACTGCCCCCTCCCAACCCGTTTTTTTACTTATCTATATAATCCTCGATTTAGGAATCCACGAGAAAAGACATCGGAACGGTAAAAGCGTAGGAAAGTGTGCTACGAAAAGGAGAATAAACGAGGAAGGGAAATACGAACGGTAAGGAAAAGAGCAATCTTCACCTTTTTCTCTTTTTCCTATACAGTGAGGTACCGATTATTTTAAATTCTTGGAGGAAACGCTGGTGAAAAATCTTTGACCCAATATTTCACGTATCACAATTGTTGATGGAGACATTTCCTGTCTGTATATTATCATTATTAATCAATCAATTGGACAACTGGAAACTGATCACTGTCGATTTAAAACGGCTAAAATTGTTTGCTGTGCAACTGTACACCTCAACTGTATTGTTTGGATAACATTGCTCAGTCCTTTGCGTGAAACGGACTAGTTGGATGAAAATGAAGGGTAATAATTGAAAATCGTCGTGGTAGAAAACCGGGGTTTCACTGTATCCCTCTTCGAGGCTTTTCTCATGATATTCTACGATTTCTCTCTCGGTGCCGTTCTTACTTTGGCAAGGATCGTAAGTGAGACATCGAGAGCTTTCGTGAGAAGACGGAATAGGACCAAACCTAGGTATCTCTTCTTCCTCCACTATCCTTCGTCCATCGAAATCGATTCGTCTTCATCGACCCGAGATATACCCTTAATTCTCGAGTTCACGGAAGCCACGCTGATGGGAAATGCGTCGTTGGCTTTCCTTCATTCATTTTCTTTTGTAAAACCGCTGGCTTGGATCTTGCGTGAAATGAGAGCTAAGAGAGCCTGGGATAGAAACCGAGAGAAATATATACGTGTAAGAGAGAAAAGGAAAAGGAAAGAGAGCAAGGTGGAGAACGAACGTTGGAAGATCGAAGAGGCACAAAGGAGAGAATGAATCCTGGAGAGATTCGAAGCTGCATTATTTTCTCTGGTTCGGTCGAGTTCACCAACGAGTCCTGGGAAGGAACGAAACTCTCCGATCTTTCTCGTTCCATCCCACGTCGAATTTTCGAACCCGGTCATTTCTAATCCTCCTCATTAAGGTGTAACTGGATAGAACGTGTCTGACAAAAAGTTAGTCCAAATTGGGCCAAACGTGAATTTACTAATTTTTGTTCATTGCAAATAGCGAATTGTATAATAAATCGATACTGATAAATGTCAATTTTTCATTTTTCATAATAGTGCATGTCAAATTCAACGATATTGGCCGGTGCTAGACTAATTTTTTATCACTCTCAGCACACAGGTTCCTACCGCTCAACAAAAAATTGTCCCAATTTTTTAATTTCGTTAATACGTTCGAATGATTTTTTAAAATTATCAACCATTATCCAAAAACTCTACGACTACTGACTTTTCTAATAATTGATGGTTGTTTCATGGTTAAAATAAATCTTTCACTACTTTATAAATTAATTGCTCAAGGGGGAATTCAGTTTATTTATTTGGAACTTCATCATTAATTGATCGAATAATTTATTGATTTTCTCTGAGTAATGCCCTGCTATTGGCTTTCGTTTTTATTCATGTTTATCCAAAAATATGTCCAAACAACAGATTCTCCGGAAATTCACTAGCGAAAAGCGTTTGAATTTTGTTTTATTCCTCTTCAAAGCAAATTAATCCGTCAGCGTACAAAGACAAGATTTTATTTTTATATCTTGCAAAAAAAAAAAAAAAATTGGTTCGAGAATTCAAGCGGATTTTTCGAGCGTCGCTTCGGGTCAGCTCTCGCAGGCTCCGCGATCGTGGCTTTGCCCGTTGAATGAGAATTGATTGCACTCAAACCCAGCAAGCCGAGCTTGCACGGAGCATCAGCAATCGAATTCTCTTTTATTTTTTATAGCTCGGCTCGCTTTTTTCACGCTTTCTCTCTTATTTCGCATTCTTCTTTTTCCTCCCTCTCATTTCGGAAACCCCTCCTCCCCTTCCCGTCCTCTTTCGTCGATTTTTCTCTACCTCTGTCTCCAATAATCGTCCTGCGCTGTTACGAACGCGTTCCGCCTATTGCCATACGATCAGTCGTCATTGAAACGATATACAACCTTTACCCAGCAACCCCCTCTGAAAAACCCTGCACGAACAAGATATCGTGAACCGGAAGTCCATGAAGTGACAAGAGTTGAATAGAAAAACGAAAAAGTGTCATCATCAACGTACACGTCAATGAAAAAAATGGAATAAAAAGATTAAATAAAAATAATCATCAGAATTACTCGCAAACACAGAATAGCTCGGAATTCCATAAAGCCAATTCGCTTTTCGATAGTTTTTGAACTTCCGTTGATTTTTTTCGTTCGTTTGGCGGGGAGCTTCGGGCGAATCGGCAGGGAACGAAACAGAGAACAGAGGTCGGGATAAAAGTCGAACGAAATTTTGCGTTCGTTCGACGATACACGTTCAGCTACTGTATGGAATCGCGTAATGGATACATTTGATCGTTTTTTTGCCGCGTCTGGTGCTATTCCGTTTGAAAAAGCAACCCGTAGGGGTTGTTCCGGGAGCGGGTGGGTCCACACGCTGGTGCACGAGACACGCTCCGTGTATAGTGTTACCCGTGCTACGGGAGTGATAGGAACGTGCGCCGAGAGCACTCTGGGGGCGCTCGGGAGAATCGACGAGAATCGTTTTCGCTACGCAACACATGGAACATGACAATGAGAGGATAGGGAACCTCTCTTGCTTCGCAATATCATAGCGCGTATTGGCCAACTTCGTTAAAGCATTCACGAATCGTTCGCGTTATAATCTGGGCGGTCCACGAGACTTTGAATGGATTTCTACCAGTGGCAGTTTCATTTGTAATTGAAGCTGATGAATTTTTGCCAGCTCTGGTTTTCAGGGATCACCGTAGCGAGCTAAAACGTCACTGGAGTATTCCAGAATTGAGATAAACGTAATATAATAAAACACCGATTTTCTATCACGATTCTTTGTCGTTTGCCCACATCTTCTTCCATTGCATCATTGGTATGGAACAAAAATTATGTTTTTATATTATTAATTCAATTAACTTTTCGATTATCTCAAAATAAATGGTCGCGCAACCATTTTTTTAATTAATAATAATTGGTTGTGGTATAATGATCAATATTAATTAGATCGTATGTAATTTTAGACGATAAAAGCAGTCGAACGTTTTATTTTACACATAGATATACAATGACCACTCTTCGTTATGTTTTTCATCGCAACTTCTCACAAACGACGAAATTCGATTTTGCAATATTGGACTCTCCATTGTGAACGAAGTTGAAGCTTGCGTCGTTATAAAACAACGAAAATAGTTTGCTCTTTTTTTCAAAATGTTCACATTTGTCGAAACAATTGATTTATTTTTACTTGAATTTTTCCAAATAAAACAGCTTTTACAGTGATGGAAACAGAGAAACGAAAAATGAAAAAGTATTGTATTCCAGCAATGCATTTTTCAACGTTATTGATCGAGCGTTTTTGATAACTTTATTGTAACGAGCCGGGAAATTATTTCCAATTAAATCGAGTCGTTCAATTCGATGGTGAAACTGATAAAAAAATAAAAAATAAAACGATAGAGAGAGCCAGGTTTGATTTATGGGAACGTAGCGATTGTAACCGCCACAGCTACGCTTTCTCGTGAGAGTGGATACACATGGGTACGTTGATATTTATACAGCGAGAACACGCTACTTTCCTGTGTCAGTCTATGATTAATTAAATGATTTAATCGATGTGGAAAATTCAATTTGGCTACTCCATTTGTATCATATTAACAACGGAATGAAAAATGATTTCTCCGTTATGGTGTTAATTAATCTTCGATGGTCATATCACAAATTTCGTATAAAATTCAACGGATTTAATCCCCTATTTTTTTATGGCTGCATAAGCGTAGCAGATAAACAATAGGGTAAAATAAATATTACAACGTATAGAGTACGAGAAAATGACGTCGAAGCTTGCATCGTTGATGTGCAACGAAAATGATTGTTTTTAATCCACATAACATTCCCTGATCTGAGAATAAAAAATCATGCCGGCATTTTTTTTTCGTTTTGTAATTTATTGGTTAACAAAAATGCAAAATACGATTTTTCGTAGTAGTTGAAACAAGCGATTGACGAAAAAAAATAGTAGATTTGGAATAAAAGTTCTGAAAAACGATTAATTTATTTTTGCCGCTACGTCAGAATGCCCAATACAGAGTTTGCCACACATTGGAAAGTTAGGATCACGAAGTCAAGTCAATATGATGGTAAGTAAGGCAAAATGTTCGAAAAGCTCATCAAAACGTTTATTGATCAAAGGAGAATGTTCCTGACAGGTTTGAACCTCCTCAATGAGTACGAGTTTCCGAACTTTCCTAATATTGGCTCAGCATTATCAACTTGGTTTGGTAGTTTCCTCGATAATCCGTTTTAACAGGAACGAGTAATATTCCTTCAGCTGTCTTGCTGATTGGTGATGCTTGGAAAGGAGAAGATATTTTTGTAACTTGTTACTTTGATGAGGAATGAATGTAGGAAACGGTCACGTCAACACTTCGCCTGAAGGACGCTCGAGTGTCTGGTGGCGAAGACTAAAACTGTGACGTATTGAGCGTTGATCAAACACGGTTGATCGAAGCTCGTTTCGAGTGAACGGCTAGGTCGTCAATGAAACACTTCCAGGATAGACACCCACAATCTTCTACGTCTTTCATCGCTCATCAATATTCTTAACTGGACAAAAAACGTGTGACGTTTTTTTTTATTGTGAATCAATGAAAAAAACGTCACACTTTGAAGACCTAGCCTCTTCGAGTGAACAGAAATTTATTCAATATTGAATGACTCTCGCAGTCTCAATATCAACACATGTTAGGAACATATGTGCCAATATTACAAAAAATGAATATCAGGATCAAAGAAATCATTATCTTTTCATAAATCAGCATTATTTTCCCGAAACAATGGCTGATTATCACTTTATACCATTATTTTTAATGACTTTACATTCGCCCGACGTTTCCGGATTCATCGTCCATTGAAGCTGAACCGATTCACCCTAAGTGGTGATTACCAGCCTGAAATCCCAGCAGTATACGTAACGTTCGCCGTAATGACATTATTCCACTTGTACAATCCTATAATGACGCTCGATTGCGTGGGTGCCAGCATAGAGTGACCATTCGTTTCATTCGTTGCAACGATTCGTTGTATCTTCTCTATTTCTATTTGCGATACGATGTATTCATGCCGTCGGATTGTGAATTAATGGCGGATAAAGGTATTAGGAAAGGCCAACGTTGTTGCTTCGAACGAAACTTGATTTTCATTGTGAATAGTAAATACCAGATTTAGATGGAATATTGGTTGACAATTGCTGTTTAAACAAAAGTGATTTTGATAAACACTTGATCAAACGTTTAACGAATGATGACGGTTGAAGGAGTTTTGGATCGATGGGAAAGGAGGTTACTGTGAAAAAATATTCGACCTCGATTGAATGCCTTTCAGATTTCAATCGTAAATTTCAATTAGATAGAAATTGGCTTCCAATTACCTAATTTTGAACGCAGATATCTTATAAACATTACTTAACCGCACGTTAGAATTATTATTGGAATAAAAACGCCTTGACAGCTCGAAACTGTCTTTACGGCAACTTGATGAATCAGCTCGCATCTTTGGAATACGACGAGAATGATTTTTGTTCAATTTTGCGAACTTTCTTCAGTGATTTTCATAGCTTCCATTAATAAAATAAAATATTCAAGAATTGAAAAATAAAGAATATTCGTTGAATTCAAACGAAGCAAACTCTATCCCTTAAAAATACGAAAATCAAAAAAGAAAATTGTGTTCCAACGATGCAACCTTCACCCCGATCAGCGATTCCAGCATTTTTCAAAAGAAGTGTCTAAACATTCAAACGAAAAGTAGCGTGAAAAAATATACGAGCTTCGTCCACTTAGAAAATTCCAATCACTCGAAGGAAATCCATTTCTCGTGGTTTCGCACACGGCCACATCCGAGCGTATCTCCCACAAGATGCACCGCTATTTTCCTGGTTGCAATGTGGCAAGGAATAGCAAACTTCACCAGTAATTTTTTTCGTCTTACGTACGTCTTTTGAGAGATACGACTCGTGACTGTTCTCGCCCACGCGTCTCTTCGTCCACATCTCTTTCCTCATTCCTCGTGGTCCTGTCTGGCGCACACATAACGCTCGTCTCTTTATCCTTGTCTGCGGCCGTTTCGTGGTCATCGTTTCTTCTCGCAAAACACGTTTTATCCTTGTTGGTTGCATTCTGATTCGCAGTCACGGCGTCTTGATCGCCCCAGAGCGATCCGCGTCCTCATCCTCAACGAGTCTACCACCTACCTCCTTCTCTCTTTCTCTTCTTGCCATTACGTTCGACCATGTTACATCGAGGCGTCTACACGCATCGATCCTAGTTAGAGCATACCACTTGCGCCACTCTCCTATTATGTATCACAACTGATTTGAATTTAACGGTTGCGAAGCGATGCATTGTCCGACGCCGGAGTCTAGTGGCTCGCTGGGTGTTTCGAGCACCGACCACTGTGAGAGACAAGTACGACAAGATCTACAGTTATTGGAGCATAATGACTGGCCCCGCTAAACTCGTGTGCAGAACTTCCCTACTAAACAGGAACCCAGATAATTACTCCAGGAAGCGAGTATTCCTTTGCACCAAGTGCTGCGTATAATAGTCCACGAAATAATCCTTTGATAGTTTGTAGGATAACCCAGCCAATGGGAGCTCTTAGGATATCTAAACGTCAGTTTCTCACAGCTTAGTAATCAGTATAGTCCTTTCGGATGATGGTTGGTGCTGAATCGTGCTGATTGCTAATTAGGGACAAATGTACCAAAAGATTCCAATAGTTGAAGTAACTTAAAAACGTTCGAATTATTACGAAAGTACAGCTTGGCAATCGGTAGAATCATGAACCAACCAGTCTGCAATGAAGATAAAGACATAAATAGTGGGAAAAAGAATATCGTTGCGGTCCAACAATGAACACCTCAGCGTCACAATCCACCAATTAAAAGTACAATACTTCTGCCATTGTCTTTGAAGATCAAACGTAACGGCATGGGAGTCGATAGCTGAGCCGAGCTTTCGCATTCTCCACTTACACGTTGCCGATAATCACTGGCTGGTCTGTTTCGTCCGTCAATCACCGGTCCGTTCGAATACCGATACGCGATTACGCTTATACCGACAAACGTTTACGTATTCATATATATATCTGTGTATATTTACCAACCCTTGTTCCCTACGCTTGGATCAACGGTCCTCGGACTCCAACTCGGCCGACAATAGCTCCAAGCTCTTTTCAGCTATTTTTCCTTTTCCATCCGATTTCATATAGCCGGCACTCTACTCCCTCGTAACTCGCAACCGTAAGACTTCTCTTGCACTGGTTACATGTGGGCTATGTCTTTGGCCGCAGGCGCGAAGCGCTGCTACCAGACAAATAAGCAACGGCGAACATTTGCAAAACGTATCCAATTTGTGTGTGTGCGTTTCTATCAGTGTGTGGGTTGGCGGTTTTACACATGTCCTGTGTATGAAGCAAACTCGCGGAAGCACAAGAGGACGATGATTACTTCGTAGAAGTAACGCTGACCCGGTAATCCAGGATGCGTGGCAGCAGACCCGTAAGAAAGAAAGAAAGGCACACACAGTCTTTAGCGCATAGGCAGACTCACGATTCCCCCTGCGGTAAACATTGCATACCGTTTTCTCCATACACATCGGGAATCTCGCGGTCAAAATGCTTGCTGGAATCACTGGAATGCTGATCCTACACGAGTGCGAAAACTTATCAGTATTTGGTGTTAAAGTTGAAACTTTGGAGTTATCATTGCAAATGGACGATTGTTGCTTGGATCGTTGAAGCCTAACGGGATATTATACGTTGCTATCTGTTTATACGAAAAATAAATTGAATAAATAAATACACACGTTATATGATGGACTCGTTCGGGGTAAGTGTGCGCAGTTTGATATTTTTGTTAACAAAAACGGAATCAGACGAGCCAAAAATAGATTTATCCGCCACAGGAGAGAGGATTACGCCTGGGCCAGAATGGAAATTGAATCAAGTCATTTTCATGAGTGTCAAAATGACTTTCAAGCGATTTTGATTTACGTCAGAACCACTATCGGGTGGAAAACGTAGGTGTGCACGCTCTTGTCAGACAGACGTAACCTACGAGGAAAATGGATTTCGTCGGGTCGTTGGCTGCTGGATAAGTTGAATCCTAAGTAACGCCGTTTATGTGTTTGTGTGGGAGTCCAAAGGTTTTCTTTTTCACGTAGTCCAAGTATCAAAGTCTTCTGACGTATATACGAACGTGAGAAGGAAACGGTCGATGGGGACACCGTAGGAGGCCGAAAAACTTTCCGCTTCGGAGAACATAAAATTCGTCGGGGGCGAAAAGTAGCGAGACGACGAGGTCGGAGGTGAAAACTTTGGGATAGGATAATGCGCCTCCGGCGGAGCTTTCCGTATACGCGTTTTCTATGTGGGATTCTGCAGTTGTATAACCGGCACGACGGGACAGCCTTAAGAGAAAACGGAAGAGATTGTTATATAACGTGGCACCTAGAGCGGTTTTACTGCTCGGGCGCGAAAAATGTCACCACTATGCGAAATACGAAACGTGCCTGGTGGTAGTCTCTGATTTTCCGAGTCAGGATCACGCTGCCCGGCTATATTCCCATTTCTTTTCACTATCCTCACCCGGTACTCGGAAGAAAGAGAAAACCTCGACCACCTAGAAAACTTAATTGAATTAACCGTAGGCAGCTCGTGGTGAAGATTTTTCGTGGATACCATTTGATTTCATTTTATGTTTTTTTTCATCTGTCGCAACTGAAGAGACGGTTGTTAGCAATAGCGGAATAGAAAAATCTTCCATCTCTAGGCTTCCTTTTTCGTGAAATGGATATTTAGATTTTTCGTGTTTTTTCAAACCGACCTGGATTGTGGGATTTATTCTCCATCACGTGCCTATTTTTGTAATAAGCCATATCGGAATAAGCGGATATGTTTGACTTACCATAATAATTTGTAGGAGGTCACTTCTTTTTTTCTTTTTTTTTGAAGTATTACTGGGTGGATATAAAAAAATCGACAAAAGTCTTGAATATTTGAAGTTATTGATAAAATAATAATAAGTAAATGATTTATTAGTTATCAACGTATGAATTTAACACGTAGTTAATTAAACGATACGCAATCGCAGATTATAATTTTCGTAATTAAACTAATCCATCGAGGATACACTGACGTTCGCTTCCTTTTTGTTGGTTGCATAATTTTTTAATTGAACGAGACCCCTCAGAGAAAGCTAATGGGTTCTTCAGAATTGCACAATAATCGCGTCAGTTAATGTGTGGAAAATTGCTGATCTTCAACCGTGACGAAGTAATTACTTTTGCCTTTTTTTTTTTGTTCAACTTTGTCTCGAAGACAAAAAAAACGGTTTTCCCGGTCTCGAGACTTTCCCGCCCTTTCTCCGAGGGAGAGCTGTTCGTGGACGATTATTTTAAACAACCGGTCGACTCGGGAATACAAAGTGGGTTCTTAGGTAAATGCTCGAGGTTCTCCAACCCTCTTGAATCCGCGCAGACAAACCTGCCGACTTCACGGAACGTTTTTCCATGCTCGTCTCTTTCTACAGCTCCCTCCGAGGGCTTCGCGGATCTGCGAGCTTGATGTACGGGATATTCCACGTCGAGGGACCCGTTTTTCCTAACGAGAACATTTTTACAATCGGCCAGTATGCAAACAATGCCTTCGGCAATGCGAAACTAAGATCACTTGAGAAGGAACGAGAGAATAACGTTTATTTTTTTAAGCAAACACGATTGGTCGCTCGGGATTTCTCGCGAAACTTCCAAAAGTGACTTGCGCTAATTCGAAAAGAGGCGAACTCGTAAAAACAACAATATCGATGTGAATACCTCTCGACGATAATTTTCAAAAAAATATTTTCGTCAGCGGAACCACTGCTTTCGAGAAATAAAGAATTAAGTTTTCATCTTCATCTTTTGAAATTCAACGATTCTTTTTTTTTTCATTCTCCATTATCCCTGTCGTCCAAAATTAAATCCTGGTGATTTTGGAATACCAATTTAGGAATCCCAAAAAACGTCGAAGGAATTTACATAACCTAAATTAGCTAAGAATGATTAGATATACTAAACTTTCGTGACGTTCAAATTTCAGTATAATAAATTGAATAAATAGAGCATTTTTTCAAAATGAGTAGCTAACTCTGCATCGCCCAAACTTTGTCAGGAAAATCCTCATAGTTCTGAATAATGAATCAATACAAAAAACAACGATAATTATTATTATTCGTATTAACACTGAATAGAAAATGCGAAGTGTTTCTGCAAATTTCATATTTAGCCTAAAGCTACTAATTAAAATTCCACGGGGCTTGTGAAAAGGAGAAGTATCATCATTGCATTCCAACGTTGGGAACTTCAGCATCGGCCAATTTCTCGTCTGTGTTAATACTCGTTCAGCCCCAGGTGGAACATCCCGTACTCGCGGGTGTCTCTGGTTCGGGTGGCATGTGAGTTTTTTTTATATTTTTTTTTTATTACCACTGCAGCATTTTCAACGAACGAATATTTCCCAAGTCGCATCTTCGTTCGCCCTTTACGAGATACGCATGCGCGCACACAAACTGTGCATCTATAGGTACGACGTATAACCTGATGATCATCGAGTGGTGGCTGAGGGGTCGTACGACCGTTACACTTTTTTCTCCAACTCAAACTTCTCTCCATCTGCCCCCTGACGACTCCATCTGATATTTTCGCCTCTGTCGCGTTTCGCCCTCGAATCTCGAGGTACACAAGAGAGTGGGCTGAATGGAGCGTTGAAAGCCAAAGAGACGAGAACCCTCCACGACTCGGTAGTTTTTCCGCTGGGTGTATTTTTTTTTTTTTCATTTTTTTTTATATTCATAAGAGCGCTAGCATTGCGACAAAGTCTGGCCAATCCTCTCGCTGCACTGTGCGATGCGTTGCATCCTTTGCACTCAAACTTTTGAGAAAAAAAAATTGAGAGTTTTGTTTTCGACGAAACTTCCCGGCCAGACCTTGGAGAGTCTCTTGACGATGTCTGACGATCTCGCAGAATTGTTTTTTTTTTTTTAACAATTTTATGTATTAAGTTCTAAATCTCGTCTGATGAAACTCAGCAGATAATTTTTTTTGGCTATTTCAGGGTTAAAGCAGGATTTTACTAGGAAGCTACTATTAGGCAATTTTACTAGGCTATTTTCAATTGCAACTAGTTTTATCGTAATCACGAAAGCCATTTTTAATTTCAAGGAGTTTAATCATAATCATGATGAAAAGTTTCAATCTTAATCATGTCTATCGTAATCATGAAGAAAAATGTCAATTCGGATCACTTGTATCGCAATTGCAGTATAATCTGAATTATGTCAAGTATGAGGAAACTTAAATAGTACTGTAATCTGGCATATGTACAAAGGGATTGAAATTAAAATTTGTTACAATTACAAATTGATTAATATTTGAAAAATCATTACAATTATTAATGAATGTTCACACAGTATCCCAACTCTTCAGGGTGGTGAAAAACATCTGCGACATTCCCGTAAAAAGAAAATAATCAATCCATTCCGAGGTAAACTCCGATACAACATGTACAGTAAAACTTGCCTCCACTTGCCTTCGTAATCTCGAAGTTGGTAATGAAACGTCAGAGTTGCCATTGAAAAAGAAAGCAAAGAAAAAACCAAAAATAAAAAAAATATAAAAAAAAAAGATTGAAACCGCACTCGTTCTGGACGCATGCCAGAACAAAATAGGAATTTTCAGCATTCTGTTTTACGCTGCTGTGCGGTCGTACCGTAAACTGTGTGCGGTGTAACCAACAATGACACATAGGTGCGAGAGCAACCTCCGAGGGTCTTTAGGTTCATTCACGTCTCTCAGAGACACGGGAGGCCCGTCTCAAGTAACGTTTTAGTAAAATGCTGCTCTTGGCAAAACGGTTCCAGAAGCCTCGGTTATACCGGAAGTATACTCTAGGATGAGATAGTCAAGTACATGCGTCTGAACGGCAATGCACCCACACGAACGATTCCCAACTCTCCCCCCCCCCCCCCCCCCCCCCCAGCAAAGACCTTAGCAATTGAGTACGAGATCGCAAGTTTGCCCAGAGCTCTTAAGGTATTGCCGGATGGACAGTCGAGCAAAAAGTTCGTGAAAAAAGGAGGGGAATCCTGAATTTTCAAATCTACATCATGATCGTATCGAGCATTCGAATAATTAATTCAATAATAAATTAATACTTTAAAATATTAATTTTCTAAGTTTAATAATAATTGAGGTAAAATTTGACATTGGTACGGGCTTGATTAAAGTTTTGTCATTGATTGTAGATCTGTTTCAACTTTCCGACAAAAAATCAATTGCCAATTGAAAAATGCTTGAATAATTTATGTATCATTATTCCATCGAGAATTACGAGATTGAAGTTCGCAACGTTGCGACGCAACAAAAATCATTATTTTTTAATTTTTCTATTTTTTTTTTTCTCTGAAAGCTTAAGTAAAATACCTCAATAATTATACAAATTTTTATTTTGATAACTTAGAATTCAAATCTGACAAAAAATATTTCGCTAAATAATTGATCTAAGGAAATAAAAAAAAAAATGAGAAAAGAAATTTCATAGGGTCGCAACGATGCGAACTTCAAGTCCATCGAGAATTTCAATTTCTCAAATGGCCAAATTTTTTTGTGATTTTTTAAGATCCGTCTAGTGATACCTTTTGAGATCGGGGGTGGGAATCTTCGATGCATTCAAATCTCGAATACGTACTTTTGGGTTCACGTGTGTGGGTACGTATGTAAAGGGAATATACATGCAGGCGCGTAACGAGCCTTTTAACGGTTTTACTGCCGGCACGTGGTTTTACGAGCAACGCGCTGGGGTTAATAGCCACCTCTTTCGTTTTTCTCTCACTCTCTCCCTCTCTTTCGTCTCTCTTTGTGCTTTTCTCTGGCGCTCTCTTCCTCCCATTCCCCCATTCTTTTCTCCCCGATTCCTAAGGGACCTTCCGTTTCTCATTCACGAGTTCCTCGGGTGCGAATCTGGACGTGGAAAAAAGGCGGCGAGAGGTATGGATACAGCAGATAAAATTAACATCACAACGAAACACACACCCCCCGAATTAAAAAGACACTTTATAGACGCCATTTTGAGACACCTAATTCTTTTATAAGACTGGAGGGAGACCCTCCTCCCCCCATACTCCACTCCACCCTCGCAAGTTCTTCAGCTGTTGAATCGTATCGATAAACATGCCAAAGTAATTCTCCAAAGGATGAAGCTTGTTTGAACCCCGGATCGCTAATAGGGTTTTCCGTTATGGTTATTTTGTTTTTATTGATTTTCACACTGATCACGTTTATACAAATCATCAGAACTGAAACCTGCCATACTTTGGAGATTTATTTATTCATATTTTCTTGGGTTAACGTTTATTCATTATTAAAAAGACTTATAAAAAGATTTTTGAATTTTAGTTTATAACAAAAGTATGAAAAAATAACAAAGGGTTGGACTATTCAGTACTCGACAAATTGACTAATTACTAATCAACATTTTGACTTGGTGTCTTTATCTTTTATGTATAATTAGTAGAAAAAATAATTAATTAATACAGATTTGGGTTTAGTGCCCTAGGAACTATCAAGTAATAATCAAATCGATCTACCACCCGGTTAAGTAAAATAATTCATTTTTCAGTAATTGTACTACTCCATATAAACATTCTTCACTATCCAGTAAACTTTTTAAAAAAGTGACTCGATACTCTGTTCAATTTTATAATTATTTATAAAACCGTCGTTTTAATAAATCCAAACGAACTAACAGATTTATCGTTTTACTTTACAGGTTGTTACAAATTATATTAAACTTGAGCTGTTGTACTTATGGATTGAGAATAATCTTAATGGTAGGTGTATTGATTCGAAAGTTTATAGGGTCGACAAAACGAAGCAGGGACACACGATATTCAGTTTTCTTCATCCGTACTCCTACGTTGGCTTCGTCTCGCCCTCTCTTCAGTTTCTATCGACGTAGTGCTCTCGCTCTTTATTCCCATTGAGACGGATTTCACGGCTACGCGTAATTACACGTTCGAACGGCTCTTAATGGCTCTCGAGGATTCGAGCTGGTAATTGAATCCAGATTCTACCTTCCTTTCTCTCCTCCCCGCTCTTCCGCCCCCCACCTTCATCCATCGACGGTCTTTCTCTCTCACGACCTCTCGCTTCCTCTTTCGTTGGCTCTCTGTCGTCCTGAGCACATTTATATAATTCCCAAGAGGTATCGTGGGCCATAAGCGCTTGAAACTTGCCCTCAGCAGTTAGTCTTTCCTCCTCTGAACATTCTGACTGTTAGGAAGTACGCGTCTACGTTTTATAGTCCAAATAATGTATCCACAATGATTTTTCCCCTCTTATATTCCTTTATAATCAATGGGGTTAACAACGACGTCAACTTTTGTGAGGGATCAAAATGTTGTTTTTACTAGCTATGAACATCCATGTGAAAATAACATTTCAAGTGTTTACATGATGGTTTATTCGTTTGAGAGGTTTGTCCAAAAAGTTAAGTTCGAACAATCGTCAGGCTGCATGAGTGCAGCGCACTGCTGAATGAGATTGAAGTTCGCAACGTTGCGGTGCAACCGAAATGATTATGTTTCAGTATCCCGAATTTTTTTTTTACCGAAATCGTAAGCAAGATATCTCAATAATTATTCGAATCTTTATAGTGATAATCTATTATTCATATTTGAAGAAAAATACTTCGCAAAATAATGAAACTAAGGAAACAAAAAAATTTCATTGGATTACAACGATGCGAACTTCAAGTCCGTACTAATAAACGGAATTTTGGCGTGTCATAATCATTCCTAATTATTCGGGAAGAAGGTCTAGTAACTCTTCAGGAGATAATGGAAGATGTTTGTAGGTAAATATTCTATTTATTTGATGTCCCTCAACAATCCAGGTATTCCTCTTGCTATAATATTGATGCGACACCAAAGATCGTTGATTCTAGACGAAGCTAAACACTAGTTTGTTTTAGGTTATGAATGATTATTTTTTTATTTTGACTGAAGATTTTTTGAGAAACGAGCTTTTATCTTTTTTCCTCAATCCGAGAAGTCCGGCCAAGCCTGGTTTATAGTCGATGATCTTGGAGTGCAGTTGGTAAGTTGGAGATGCCTGGAAGAGATGCCCATAGGTTATCAGCGAGGAGTGGTCGCCTTTGGGCACAGCAGGAGCGAGGGAGAGAGATGCAAAAGAAGTGAATCAGTGGCCTGGGATGTGGTAAAGACTGGGCGGATTTACTCGGTGTTCGAGAATTCTACTCCGGTTCCAGAGATACCCGCGGACACGAGGAGGAGAATGTTCGCTGAGGGTCATAAATATGAGATAGCGACGGTTGTTATTGCCTAATTAGCTCTGTCAGACGAGAAATAAGAGAGAAAGACGAACCATCCCAGTCTCTCTCGTTGGTATACCGTTAACAGCAATTTCTACACGGTGGCGCTCTTCTTCGTTCTCGTTCATTAATGATCTTGAAAGCTCTCGAAGGTTTTTCTATTCTTCTACGCGTCGAAGAGTTGGTGCCAATTTGAAACACTTGGAATCGTTTGAATATTGGATATCACCAATATTCAATATTGGGTGGAACCCAATTAGGTATTTCGCAAGCTAACGAAAAACCAAAATTGGTCCAGCCAACTTTATTAGAAAACCAAATCGATATCACGGACTGGATCAAGCTTGGAGAAAGATGGGACTAGGAAATTGGTGACTGGCGAACGATTATTACACTGGAGAAGACCCTGTCGATTCTATTTCCACCTGGAACATTGATGCCGTCAACTTAGCTAGAAAAAAAAAATCGGTGAACACGAAATCCTTCACCGGTTTCCTATTGCGTCAATTTCATTGCACAGGCAGTTTGGTACAGTACTGTTTATCCTGGAAACGGAGTTGATCATTTCTCGAAACGTTTGATTGCTTCTAGGATGATAGTGTGCCTTGCAGCGTTACGGAACTGCATCATTTGTCAGCCAATGAGCCGCGACATCCAACGTTGTACGGCTTACGATTTCATAACGGTTTCTAGTTCTTGCCGGTTGCAGTTCATGACAATGAAGACATGTTGACCTTGGGGTCAATCACTTTTGGGTACGACTGAAAAATCGGTTTAGAAAATGTTTATTAATACTTTATCGTTCCAAGTGATCGATATAAATGTCGTGCTTCACTCACCGCACATAAAATCAAATTATCGTTGCTGCTTTTTTCCCTGTCGCGTTCGAACTTATTTTCATTAGTCACGGAGATGCTGTTGAGCGGATACACCATTGTCAATTAATATATCGTGTTCAAGCAGCAGCCGATAATCCGCAGCTACTGAAAATCACATTTCAGGCATCGACACGTTACGTGAGAGTTTGAGTGAAAGCGAGATAATCTAGTTTTCATAAATTGCCGTATCGTGCCCATAGCCTCGATAGGACCAAATAATGCTCAAGTTCTATTAGGCGAACAGTGTGAATACTGCCGTGCGACCAGCACCGGATTAACAATATAACAAGCGTAGCAAATGCTACAGGGCTGCTTCTTTGGGATCTCCACATGAGCAGGATACAAAACCGGCTGCTTAAAAATTTAAAGACCTATAATCCTTGATAGAATAATAACACATTAATTATTCTGGAATATTTCACTGATTAATTCAATAGTTCAAAACATATTAATTTAACAAGGTAGCTTATGGGAAAACAGCTTCTGCAAACCCTAATGCGTAAAGAATAACATACCTGAAACATAGAGCCAGTCAAATATGAAAGATCGACAAACTTTTGGCATAAATATTAAATAATTGAAGGATTTTGTATATGAATCGTAACGAGTATTTATTTGAACATTTGATATTTCAGGTATTAATCAACAAATATTTAGTATTCAGCCGTTCTAGTTCGCATTATTCTTCAATGATGGATCCCATTGAAAATTTGATGGTGACTGCTAGCCCATCAATATTTATCGTGTTGGATGGAAGTTTCTCCACGTCCTATATATTTCTACCATGTTATGTATTTTCAGGAGTCATAAAATATAGTAATATGCGTGTAATTTGAGTTCATGAACAATTTGGATCGTCTATTCGTCAGGAAACGACCTTTGGGTTATGCATAGCCCCTGCTTTCTCGATACTCTATCACTGTCCGTTACTGGGCTACGACGATAAATTTCACGATACGTTTATTACGCGAAAAGCTCCCAACGGCCACACGCTTAACGAGTCACAAACAGCATTGCATCGAATAAGCAAGAACGAGTTTACGAACGAAAAATGACCTGATTAATTCATTATGTGGATGGGATGTGCGTTTCAGTATTCGTTCATGGCTGTGTCGTATCATTTTGCACATCGTTACAGCGATGCTCCTGCTTGCTCTATTGTTTCCTGATTATTTAATTGCTGACAATGTTTCCACACTCGTTTCACTGTGGGGGCAGCCACATTGTTTCGCGATGAGACGATCCAATTAGCAATCATCGTAAAAATATAATAATCCTTGTAACGAAATGTGGAACCAACTTTTTTTTTAGATGATTATCCATCCTCGCGTGGTTTTTACTTGCTACAATCCTGTTGATAGAGCAGGATGAAGTTATCATCGCAAATGTTGATGTTCCGTTCATGTTATTTGGCGCAGCGCTGTTTCTGATTCAATGGAGGCCAGAACGAAGGATAGTCCATTCATACAGTCAGGTTTACTCGATTTTCTGTAGACCTTTATACATACTTCAATTCTGACTTTTACCTCTACATCCTCATGTTCTGGCCGTGGAACTTCAGAATGACTAGATTTTCCGCTCAGCCCGGATTCATTCCCGTTTGGTCGTTGCATCAGTGTAGACCGGTCCAGAATGGACAATAGAAGAGAGAAAAGAGAGATATAGGGATGGAATGGGAGAGAAAATAAAATAAAAAGAGTGAGGGACAGATAGAGGGGTAGACAAGATAACAAATGCTGGACAAGCGAGAAGACTTCCCTTCGTATGTGGAGTATATCCTTTGTGTCTGTTTCCATTTTCCAATAATGGTCGGTGCATCCAATTTTTCCGGATATTCGTCAAACGAAACTCCGCAGTCTGTGACCACTATTCTGCGCTCCTGTTTCAAGACTCTCCATTTGTTTCCATTTTTCGTACCGCTTGCACTTCCGGGCATCTGCACTTTCTCGTATTTCTTTTTTTTTGTTCTGTGGCAACGTACTATTCTGCTTGTTACCCGATAGTTTGACTTTGGTTTTTGCATAGCTCGTTCGTATACAAAGCAATGCAGAAGAGAAAAAAAACGGCTTCATCGATGTGCACGCTCCGGCGGACAACGAGAATGACCTCTTCCATCTGCCACGTCAATTTCACGCACCTGTTCCATGATACGTCACGCTGAAGATTTTTCTTCTATCTCGTACGCTTTCCTTGCTACTTTTGTTCCTAGATTTATCCCAAACACTTGAGGGAGTGACGTAAAATTATGTCGGTCCACCCTGAGACATATCAGTCCGCGAGAATAATATCCCCCGGAGCCTCCAGCCGTGCGGCTATGATGGAAACATCTGGACTCTCAGGTACCCTGAAAGAACATCACGTTCTAATTGTTTCTGCCAGACCGTCCAAAGCCTGGTATAACTGTAGTCCCTAGAATCCGTTGCCTGGAAAAGCGTCGTCCCCTTGTGGAAACGCTTTGTGACGGATACATCCGTTGTCAGACTTCCGGTTTGGATTGCAAGAGCATGCGGGCTTTCAGAACTTGGTCCCGTCAGTTCTCTATACGCATTCTACAATCATGAAACAGAGCTACCCGAAGTGCAAAACTGTTTATGGCAACGTCTTTGTGCCGTTCTCGAGTATCCTATGTACGCTTGCTGTTATGTCCGTCTCCATACCCTAAGCTACAGAATAGAACGTCCGAATATTGGATGGAAACTGGATCCATCCAATAGCGAGAAAGCTTGATGTCTGCTGTTGAGATTGACAAATCCACCGGGTAAGGATCTCTGGGGCGTCTGGATTATTCAGCGTGTCCCTCATGTCTCAGGTGTATCGTGCGGTCATGTATTTCCGGGATGCGTGATGACCGGAGTAAATCCGATATGCAGCAAGCTCTAAAATATTGATGAAGGTTGATGGGTTTCCTTGATTTCTCGATTACCAACGTTGCTTGGTTCATCACAGTTTCATTTATAACGCGTGGCGTTTCTCGAAGACGTTTTATACTTGCCGTTTTCATATTTGGCGTTATGACATTTGACGGTTCCGTTGAAATTTGATTTTATACTGCACATCAGCGCGTAGTACTCTGGCATCTGTATCAGCTTTGAAGCATCGTGCCGTCTCATTTATTCACGGATTTACCGTTGCTCGTGTTACCTCCGTGATAGAAAATCATGTATGATGAGTTTACGCCTGTCCCGATAGTGTCTTCGATTGCTGCGAGTAGCGAATGAGCAGGAAATGGAATATCACTGGTATAGAGATGCAACGAGAACGTATACGTTGTCGTTTTCTTCGTGTAGCACACCAAAGGTTTCAACAGGAGGGTTGTGACTCGTGATGATGAAGCCAACCCCCTGCTTCTGCCTTGGTCT
This sequence comes from Ophioninae sp. A BG-2022a, assembly GCA_030523105.1. Taxonomy (NCBI): domain Eukaryota; kingdom Metazoa; phylum Arthropoda; class Insecta; order Hymenoptera; family Ichneumonidae; species Ophioninae sp. A BG-2022a. The sequence goes on from JAPYZI010000954.1 coordinate 26,870, forward strand.
TTCAGCAGCATCATCTCGAAACCGCGTTGAAACATAACTAGGCGAATCTAGAATACGTATGGGTAGGAAAGCTGCTAGGATAAGAGAGGAGCAAGCTTCGGCGGTTGGGCTCCGGAACATTGCAAGTTATTTGTGACCTAGCTGACGTTACTGTTGCTACTGCTGCTGCTGCTGCTGCTAGCTACATCCACCTCAGCGAGATTGACCTTCTTACTCTTCTCTCTGGACCGCAAGAACTTTCGCAAAGAGAGGAGGAAATAACGAGAATGGATGGCCAGAGGGAGGTTGAGCTGGGAGGAGTAATGGTACAGGGAAGACAGCAGAACGGTAGCGAACCTGGAGCTTCAATGAAATTTTGCTTCCTAGCTGCCCACGTCACCAAGCACGTTCGCGCTTAACGCAACGTTGTATTTTTTAGTGCCCTCTCGGCACCACTCGCGCAAAAATGAAACGAGTCACCTTCCAACAAATTCATGCTGCACGTCATACGAGAGAATGACGGTTTGACATTTACAAGGAACGTCACTTTAGTTTCTCTCTCTGGTTTTAACGAAACTCGTGCAGGTGGTGGAGAATTAAAATTATTATTATAATTATTATTATTGGCATGATTTACAAAAATGGGTGATATCACTATACAAATATTCTTTTTTTAAGGAGGGTGACAACCGTCCGAGTAAAGCGTGACAAGCTTTGATCCTGTCGATTTAGCTACGAACAATTCACTGACTTCAGTGAAGCATAAAGAAACAACGATTTGATATCCATTATGGATTCCTTTAACGGAAGTACAGGATAAAACGGTTTTTTTTTTAATTTTTCGTTCCAGTCCGTATAATTGAGATAGGATTTTCTAGGATTTTTAATAAAAAAGACAACGACCACGTTTGATTTTGATGCAAAACGTTTTGCACTAGAAGACAAAACGACAACTAGACAATATTATATCTCGAGGTACTTGGTAACAAAAATACGAATTCAAGAGTTTCATCGATCCTGCAGCATTGATGAGTTTCAAGTAAATGTAAGGTGGTCAAAGTGACGTCGTCGGCAGGTATGGGAGACGATGGAAACGCGAAGAAATTGGTATCCGTTATTTTTTGTATTTTTTATTAAAACCCGCATACAAGATTCATCATAGGGTTTAGATTATCGATACGACCCCCGACACAGGAGTACCGTTTATTCCCTGGCCAAGACACGGTAAAACATTTTGTTCCCTTATCTCACGTGTGAACAGAACCGTTGTGCTGGGGAGATTCATGAGCTGTGCGTGGAGAGACCAACTGTTAAGGATGTAGCGAGGGACGGCTCCTCATATTTTTCTCTAGGCCGCTCATATGCTCCTCAAGAAGCCTACGCGTATAGAAAGCCCAAGGGAAAGAACGCTTAACCCCGGAGTGGAAGGTCTTTTTTTTCTTCTTCTTCTTCTTCTTCATTTCTAGTTAGACGTACGTGCTCGAGCATGTACAATGTGTACGGTCAACGCTTCACGTGCGTGAGCGCGTCTGTGTATGCAAGCCTGAGGATCGTGGATACCCGAAGGTCTTTCCGCTTATGTTCCTTTTCTCCTTTCTACCTTGCGAACCAGCGGTGCCCGGCGTGCTCAGCCGCGACGAGGTCCACTTTGCGTTTGCTCGGCCTGCAACGGTGAAGTGACCCGTCAGACACCCATCAACGCCTCAGAAACGTTGTAGAACAGCCCGGAACCCAGCGGCTCTTTTTCGCTTCCTTTCCTTTTTTTCTCCTCCATTTTTTTTTTCTTTTTTCTTTCTTTTCACCCGACTCCCGCCAGTCGCCGCTTCCCTCGCTTATTTCTCTGCTCCCATTCATTATGTAAAGGGTAGAACAGCTGAATATTTCTTAACCCTCTTTAACGCACGTTTCGCAAAAAGAGGCTCTTCCACTTGTTCATTATTGCTAAGTAGCTTTACTTGCTCTTCCTTGGACTCCGAGTCTAACGACTGTTATTCCGGTTAATGCGAAATTTCACAATTGCAAGTACCCGGAAATACGTACTTGCCTATTCCTGACATCTGCCATCTCGAACCCGCGGGCTTTTTAATCGTCGAGATTAATCACGAGGATTTCAACCGCGGTAAACAAAGAACAATCACTTTTCTTTCGAGCTTGTCGAAATTCGCTGACATCGTTCACTTCGTCCAGTGTTTCTACAGAACTTTCCAGTCCTTCAGAATAGAAGGTGTGGTCAACTGAAACTTGGACAGATGGTTCTTGATAGAACAACCATACATAAATTATTCCCATTTTTTTTTACTGGACTCTTCATTAGCTCGGAACAAATGAATTTAACAAACATCTAGACTCGTAAATCCACCATGCCTACTCCATAGTCCATCCCCTCATCATGGACTAACTTTTTGCTCGACGTTTTCATTCGACAATAACCCAACTAAATCAACACCCAACTAACTCTTCTTCCATTGCCATCTATCGGGACAGTTTTCATAGCTTCACCAGGATCTCGGTAATTTTCGATAACATCGTACTTCCTAACTCCCGCAATAATACATGCGACCAATGAGGCCAACCGTACTTTACCTTGACTCATTACTCCGCTCAGCTAAGTGGCACATAGGTACGATTTTATTTTTCCGCGTAATTCATACAGACGTGCTCATTCGAGCTGTTGGACTGTTCTCGTGACTACACACGGTGAGAAAAAGAGACGGATCGGTAAAACGAAATGAGACAATTGGTGGACAGACTCGTGCACTACCTGACCGATCTTTCGTGCAAACCAAGTTCAGCAAGTAGGGTTCACGGGTCCACACGAGAGGAGCCTTGTGCCCCCTGCTGCGTCGAGATCCACGGTCACCGGGAGGAATCTGTGCTGGTCTTGGAGAGCCGTTTGGTCACCCACGTCTTTTCCTCAGGGTCAGCTTGCTCACGACCCGCTCATTCTCGTGAGCGTTGCACACGTGAGTTCGTGGTTGCCGCGCATGGTAGCCCGTCATGTTCCTCCTATATACGCAACTCGCGCATGCCCTCTGCACACACAGATATAAACGGGCCCCTATGAATTATTCCAACAGCTAACCTACAATTTCATTCATTCGTCAACGAGCTATACTTCGATCCGTTAGGAAGAGATATTTCACAAGGTATATCCCACGTGGAAATGTTAATCCAACGTGTGAATCTTGGGAAGCGTCCGTGTTGCATTTTCCAGCAGTTTTGGCATTCTCGAAAATCACCGATTCCATCGAGTCTGACATGCCAATTAATTTTTATTTGGTTGCAAATTCCGAACAAATCTCAGAGACATTCAGAAAATCTCAGATTTCAGAATTCATCATTTCAAAAAATTTCAGAAATTCTGAAAAATTGCAGGTGATGACGTTTGACTATAAAAAAAATGCTCACCTTAGTGAAAGTTGATATTTCATTGGACTACTCTCCCCTATGACCATCTATCCTGAACTTATCGTGTATTTCCGTATTTCTTAATTTTGAAGGAAAAAAAGATGACCAGGCTGGCACCTCTGGAGTAGCCTGCCTGCTCGTGTGTGAATGTACGTTATTCGATGCTGTCGCGGACCGTCTGTTGCGCGCATTGCGGATGTCAGCGATCAAGTACAGGACACACGGAGCCATTAGCTGTCTTTTTCACGGGTATATAATCCCCGGTCCAGCAAACGTACATGTTCCAACAGATATTACATTATAACGTGTATAATCGGGTAGACGAGGCTTTTCTTCTATGTTGAAGCTTAGACGTACGTTAATATACGTGTACACATTCGAGGTGGTGGCTTATCGTGCCAGCAAACACCAGACATGCATACCACCACTTTGGTACGTCGTCCCGTCGATTACCGTGTAGATGTTGGCTCGTACATTCTTTTTTTAAAACTTTTTTGTGGGAAATCAACGTCGTGCGCAGATTTTACGTTCCCTCATCCACTTGCCATTATTCCATTGGACACGCGGGACCGTGTGAACGCGTTCAAATACTTCTATACTACCATCCTGTTTTTTTTTTATTCCACTGCGTTTCTTTTTCCCTTCACGTTGAAGCCTCTTTGAAATTGCAGCTTTTAATAGAAATATCCTGGTAGTTTTCATCATCCTAAATTCTCGAATCATACCGATGCAGGTTTCGTTCGAGTTTGGGTTTCATGACGTATCGAGTCTTCGAAAGCTACCTAAAAATCGATTCCTCCGTATCGAAGTGACTGACATCTGTCTCCGTGACTTTCGATGAAGAACGATTGATCGTTCGTTATTTTTGGCCGAGTATTTACGAAATTGAAAAATGGCGAATGATACCTTTTAATCAATACCTTTTTCAGTTTAATTTTGGCTATGGTACGGGAGCTTCAAAATTTTTGTAGGTCTGATAAATATATCTGTAGAATCCTGTCCCCGTATCGATTTGTTTACCAGGAATACAAACACTCTGTTCGACAAGAGCGTGCACGACGAAACTCAAGATTTCCTTGGGCGAAATCACTGAAACGAAGGAAACACAATATGCGTGATATAAACAATGATGCTCTATTTTTAGTAAGAGATCCACTCGCTTCCACTATCAACTATGACTTTGCATCTCGAAAATTCGTTTCCCACTACATTTGAAGAAATAAATAAACGTTTCCTTACGACAATTGGCTCCGACTGATACTTTCTATACAAAGCATCTTCGTAGACGAATACCCCTGCTTCCTCACGTTTCAATCTACCCTCTGACAGTTTTCTTGCAACAATGAAACCGTACACGCTCTTGTCAACCAGACAGCAGTTACCATAGTTGCTTTCAAATCTGACGTTTCAAATAATCAGGCTTTGGGACAGTGCCCAATCCTTATAGACATACGTACGTACAGGAATTTAATATATATTCTTCTATCGAACAAAAAAACCGTTTATTGGCTTTAGTAGTTAAGCGTTTGAACTTCCTGAGATTTTCAACTCGGAATACTCGGAGTTCATGCTGCAGTTCAAGATGTACATAGGACCAAGTGATATAACAGGTAGTGGATGGAAGAGGAAGAAAACGGAGGGGGGGGGGGCGAGGAGAAAGAGAGAGAGAGAATCATAGAGGAAGAGGCTTTCTACTGAGATATGGTATATCTAGTGTAAGAAGGGTGCACAGCCAGTCTACGAGTTCGCCTTAAAGTTGCGGTTATACTCTCGCTCTATTCGCATACACAAATATAGATATATATGATAATGCACTCTGTCGCTCGAGCGGATTTAACTATTGCGGAGAATAATATTAACTGGACCGCGGTATCCTCTTTCCCTCGCTTTTCTTTTTTGTCGTCTCTCTCGTACACTCTTACTTCCTCGCTCGTCTTCCTCCTCTCCCCTCCCCCCTCTCTCTATATATCTATCTATCTATCTATCTATCTATCTCTCTCTCTCTCTCTCTCGACTGCAGATACTAACCTCGCACGCAATTTTATGAACCGCAGGGGCCGGAAACTTTTTAATTTCTTTTCTTCTTTGCCTAACTCGTGCATTGTATGCATATAGTTGTATATTTTTTCGCTGCACGTGGCCGTGGGTAGCTGTCGGAAATGACGGCTTTATAAGTTGGACAATCTCGTACACCAGAAATGTTTTTTTTTATTCTTATCAAGGTTTCACATTAATTCTGGCGTCTTGCCTCTTTCCTATGTTGAACATTTCGAACGACCGAAGTTATACTGCAAAATGGATGCTTTATAACCCTGAGTTTTTGAAAGACGATGCCAAGAAACCGTGAAGCACAAACGCCAAATATTCAAGGTATACAGTTTAGCTACTGCGACTATCCAAACATCAGGTTAATAAAAAAACAGAATTTCAATGAATTTTTTTATTAATAAAAAAAAGTCATGTATTTTTCACAATAACATTTCTTTTTAAAATGAAAATTACTTTTTTTAAGACATAAATAAAACTAACTTTTGAAGAAATAAATACAATCAATTTATTTGTTGGTAGAATTCATTTTTTTTACAAGCAACAGGATTAATAATATTTTTGGTAATTTATACAAATAAATATTTAATTTAATTGTTAATAATTTCTCTCGTTTCTGGAAAGTTTATTTTTTATAAATCTGATTTTTGGCTGTTCACGTTGAAAGGTTAACAACATTATTTCCATGTGCTTCCACGATTCGTATGATTTTATGATATTTGGTGGAAAACTTTCTCAATGCAAATTTGCATTTACATTGAGAAAGTTCCGCACGAAATTTCACCAGACAATATTAACAAATAAATCAGCTATTATAAACAATAGCGTGAATAACTTTCAGTAAATAACTAATTTCTTTGACACCATTTATTTGAGATATGAAAAATATTATTTATCGTTAGTGTTAAATAATTCTCAGTCGGTCAAAAATGAAAGAAATTACACTCGAGGCTGTTTTTTCCCTATCGATTATTCTTCATCCTTCTAACAGGTTTCCTAATCAGTGGCACGGATATAACGATAGGGCGTTACGAGTAACGTTCATCCATCGATAGGCCAGAGACGGAGTGATGAATGGTCGAAACGGTAATGAGTAGTCTGAGGAAAAGGCATAGTGGCTGGTTATTCGATCTTCCGTATTATGTGGGGCAGTGTGTCTTCATGCCTCGTTACATTTGATGCTCGCTCAACACCCAAATGGCCCAATTAGTTATGTTTTATAATTGAGCTCACGCACAAGACCTACAAGCTAATTATTCGGAGCCGTTAGATTTTCTTGGCTCGGTTAATCGACCGTGAGCCTCTCAAAAGGGGTCTCGTGCGTGTTACTAGCAACACCATAAACGATGTAATAAGCAATTCGAGAACCAACCAACGTACAAATTTATGGTACATTTATCAAGCCTCGCACCTTTGACATTCTCTATTACCCAATTACACATTTTACATTTTTCTATAATATCTCCAATATCACCAAAATATAACATTTAAAATCACGAACAACCTTGATATTTATTATTCAGATGGAATTAAAAATCGCCAATATTTTTTTATATTTGTAAAATCATAGTGCTTGATTGCACAATAATACAGTAATTGTTTTCGATCTTTTTTTTTAATAATTCATAGCTGAATTGTTATATTTTTAAAATAATTTATGAAGGAATTATTGTATTTTTTAAATAATTCATTGCTGAATTATTATATTTGTTTAATGATTCATCATAAATGCAAAATAGTTCACAAAATTATTCCGAAATCATGATGAGGTTAAAATAATTTTTATTTTCAACGTAAATTTAAAAGAATGTTTCAACGAAAATAATTGCGGGATTTATGAAATTTGAGCTTTGATCGTATTTGTATCGTGTAAGCATGGGGTGCTTTGTTCATGACACGTACTGCGAAATGAAGTGGCAAATAATGCTCAATAACAGGTACATTCAATTTGAACTGCCTTGCTTTCCGGTCACAAGGCACAATGATAATCTTTCTCGTATGTTTAAATCATTTGTAAAGGGTTATTGGAAAACCGTCGAAAATTCAATAATATTCATTCAGGCTTGGGTGATTCAATTTTCACCGATACTTTGCCATTTAATCAAATCGCCAAAATCGTCTGTATCGCGACAACCGTTTTAATTGAATACCCGTTCGACTCTTTTGTAAATCGCGACCACAGCTCGCAAAGAGATCAATCTCCCGAATTATCACGACTATTTATCACGTAGCTTTTCGTATACCGTGTTGGATCAAGGTTATATTTGTTATGACGAAATTATTGCAGTAGCCAGGAATTTAAATGACCTTGAAAAATTCGTTTGGTCGAGGGAGATTATTTTCTCTTTTCTGACGTCATTGAAAAAGGACAAAACTAAAAGATATTAGTAAACTGTGGTCATTCGGGGCAAGTGTGCGCACCTGGCAATTTGTAGGATCGTCAAACCTGAAAAATAATTACAATGTTAAAAATATTTATCCAACGAATTATCAAGATAAGAAACTTTACAGAAAACCTTTATTCAAATAAAAAAACTTTACAAAAACATTTATTAAACAAAAGGGATCGTTTCAATTCTGTTTTATTTAAAAAAATGTTTGAATATAAATTCTCTAACAAATGAAATTTAAATAAAGTAAATAAATATTCGAAATTTTCGAAAATTGAACCGACCACAATTTCAATTAGAGATTAATAAAAATTTATTCCGTTGTTTTCTATTTTCGTTTTTTAATAAAAGAAATATAAATGCTACGCAATACACCGATTAATTCTATTGGATTTTTTAATCGAAATTCACTGGAATGAAGCATCGTACTTATTCCTTCGCTATATAACTTCCCTTTTTTTTCTTACAGGTAAGCTTTACTCTATGAACCGTCATAGAAGACTGGTAACTTGCTGGACTTCAATGAGACAACCCCTCGGAGATTATGGTACGTTTTTGGCTTTCATAATTAAAGTCCTCTATTTTACAGAGGTCAGATATTTTGTAGGTCATAGATTTTATACAGAAGGACAAAATAAATATCGATAAATAAATAATTATTTTTCGATAAAAAGAAAGTCACCTTATTTTTTAAAGGAATATCGTCCAGGTGTCCGAAGGATTTATTCGGTTTCTCGAAAAGGACTGACCGGAAAAACGTGTTCGCGGTAGCAAGCCGACCGCGTCAAAGGGCTTGTACACGCGTGTATCTAATTATTGCTCATTTGTGTAATTAACGCGCGTCGGGAGTTCATTGATTAAACCGATGAATGCGAGGGCCGGTCCGAGAGATTTATTTCGTGCGCCGGTAATTACATTAATCTTGAATAGCTATACGCAGATGTGGCAGGCTCTTGCGCCATCGCCGTCGCGTCATATATCGTTCGGTCGTTTAATTACGCTGCCGTTTTAATTGGTCAACCTCTTCCTCATTAGACTGCAGGAACTCGCCAACTTCTTCGCTGCATTTCGTCTGGTGTATACCATACACGAGACGAAATACAGCGGCGAACTTAATTTTCACCTCCAAACTCACGTTTCCCAGCGTTTCCTACGGTCGTCACTTTTCTTTCTTCGAAACGTCACATCATCCTTTGTTCAAAGTATCTTCAGGCCTGACGTACCTGTCGATTTTCCATCGCGAACTGGCGCTTCGATCTAACGCGTTAATCAAAGCTAATAGCTTGATCCGATAATTTGTAAAATTAAAAATTATTCACGCTTTGTTTTATCAAGAATTAGGATTTCGGAAATTTGCAATTATTTTGGAAATTTTTCATATATTCAGCCAATACCTTATTAGGTATTATTAAAAATTATTGAAATTTAATCTGAACTATTTTATTGAAAATAGCTATAATTCTATTTTCAATAATAGCTCGAATTAAATTTCAATAATTTTTAGAATTCTAATTAATTAGAATTCTGAGGAATTGAAAATTGTAATTAACCCAAACAATACTTTACGTTAATTTTCAATAATTCTATTTTCAATTACTATTTTCAATAATGGTTCAGATTAATTTTCAATCATTTTGAAAATATTTTAAATATTCAGCCAATACCTTATTAGGTATTATTAAAAATGATTGTACTTTAACCAAAACTATTATAAAAAATAGAATTATTGAAATTACAATTCTAATTAATAAGAATTCTAAGAAATTAGAAATTCGAATCAGCAAATCCCTAATAATACAAGTATCGTTTGAAACTTTGAAAGTTAACCAAGATTATAGATATAACTCAAATTATAACGCTATATTACTAAAAACACGAAGTTGCAGAGGAAACAAGTTTTTCAAAGTCGACGACCTAATCGTTGATATCGAATAGTCGAGTGAACTTCACATCGTAATACGATCGATCATAAATTTTCTCACGATTGCGATTTTTGCCGAGTTCCCGAGACTCGCGCAGGCGCAATTCGCGTACCTCTCATTGTGCCGTTTCTTTTCGTTCTTTTCGTTGGACAGTTTTCCGAGTATCTTCGAGAGGCAGGCTTAATGATTTACCTGGCTGGGTCGGCAGCTTCATACCGCCCCGTCAATGTCCCAGAATGAATTCCTCGTCTGTGTTGTATATTCTATGTTTGTGGACTCGGAGGGAGGTGAGGGGGGGGGGGGACGAGGAGGTTACTGTAGATAGAACGTGCCGTGTGTACGAGGGATTTGCCGGGAGATAATTGTACCGAGTAGTCTCGCAGTATCCCGAGGACGTCTCCTCAGCGTTCCCCCTCTTTATCCAACAGTTCGGACTCCCAACAGAGCCCACTAATACTTACGGAGACTTTAACGGGATTTCACCGATGCAACGAGCCAGTATCGTCGACAAGAGTGCATCATCTCGTTTGTATGTTTATTAGCTTGTCATTTGTAGCGTGAAATTCTCGCCTTCGCTCCCCTACCCCTTTTTCTCTCTCGCTCAATCACTCCCACCATTGCCATCCATCGCGAACTCTTACTTTCCGTTGCATTCTCAGTTCGGTGGACCGTTCATTCTCACTTCGGTGCATCGAGGGTAGAGATGATCTTCGAACCGTTACATCCGCGCAGTGTTTACTCGGTCTCTCTTTTTTTTTGCTTTTTTTGGTCCTTTTTTTGACGGTTGATTTTTGTGATAAGGAAAATTGATTTTTTTAGATGTATGATAAGGGAATATTGATTAGGTTGCTTGGTTGATTTTTGTGGTAAGAGAAATGATTTTTTTCAAATTTATGATAAGAGAACATTGATTTAAAAAAATATATGATAAGAGAAAATTGATTAGGTTTTTTGGTTTATTTTTGTGATAAAGAAAAAGTGATAAGGTAATAATGTCTTTAATAAATATGAAATATTATTAAATCAAACGTTTATAATAAATATTAAAGGCTGTGAACAGTTTGTAACATTATAAACTCGCGTAATTTTTTTATTACGTCTCATAAACGCGAATCCATTCGATTGCACAACTATCCCATTTCCTTCGCCAGATATTCGAAATAAAGCGCGGGTCGTTTGCGCGACTCGGATTGATCGGCTCGTTCATTGATTGAGTATTAACGGTCGACAATAACACAATCGCGATACGAGAAACCCCGGAAAAGATACAGTGCCCGGAACGATGAAGAACAAAGAGAAAAATCGACAGTGAGAAAGACGGGACTGGGAAAACTTTCAGGTTCGACGAATACGAATAATGGTCGAACCTTCGCTTGATTTATACCTCACGTTCCATATATATCTGTAAATGTACGTTTTTGCCGTGATTTATCGGACTCACGCCCGGATTTCGATACGGCTCGAACCTCGTTGGAAGCCCGAACACGTGTCTTTTCCGGGAACTCAGCAGGTGACCTTTCCTCTCCGCGCTATCCTCCGAACTCTGCCCCATACATCAATTATACGAATTGGCGCGTGTAACGAGGAAATTATATTATTTCGATCGTGCACTGTCCAGCTATATCGTGAAAGCGTAGAATTTATCTTCCTTTTCCACTTTACCTTAATTTTACCTTTTTTTTTAAACTTTACTTTACTTTTACTTCAATTTTACGGAATTGTATTATATTATTTCGATCGTACTCTTTTTCTGTATCGAGAAATAAGTGGAATTCACCTTCTTTTGGAATTTGTTTTTTTTTATTTGATTTTACTTTTTTTATTTTTCTTTAATTCTACTTCAATTTTAAGAAATTTTATTGCATTATTTCGACCCAAAACTATTGTTTCCAAGAATCATGTATTTTACTTTTTTTTTTTCTTATCTTCACTATACATGAATTTCACTTTATTTTACATAAGTTCAATTTTTAAAAATTATCATGTCGAATTTTAGGATTTGTTGAATTTCATTTTGAGTATTTTTATTCTGATGAAGTTTTATTAATTGGAAACGTGAAAATTGGGATATTATTTTTACGAAAAGAAATAACAATAAGAAATCGAAAATTGAAAAACAATATTTTTCAGTTGTTGAAAATTTGATAAGATTGAAAAGTCAGGATATCAAAACGATAATTTTTCGAAAAAAAATATTTCAAGATCTTTTATCTATTCGGTCCATATATGGTCATATATATTCAGATGTATATACTCCTGGGAGAATAAACTTCGATATGAATATTTCTTGATCTTTTTCGTACATTTTTTTTTTTGATACACCGGATGTGGAGCCTATATCCTTGAGCGGTCCCATTCTCGTTATATTGTAAAGTGTAACTCTGCTCGCTGCTGGTGGTGCTTCGGGCTACCCGACCTTTCCCAAATAACCGACGTATATCTACCGAATATATATATATTTACGAAGCCAAGAATTTCTGACAACACTGTCAGGTGCAATCGGTGTTCCGACAGCCGTTCCTTGCGAGAAACGTTTATTGACAAACATCTTGTATCGCCTGTATACGCGTGTACGTATAAAGGGTGGCCCGAAAAGTCACATCGAAAGGGAATTTCGAAACGACTCCTGTCAACTCTACCCATCATCATGTATGGTTTATCTTTTCAGTTTCGTAGATCGAATGATTTTCCCATATTGGTTTTCCAAATTATTCTGTAAAATAGTCTTTTATTTTGTCCATATATTTATTTATATTAAAAATGTATAATTATATATACTTGTAACTATACATAATAATAAATTGAATTTATTCAAATAAAAAACTGATGTGAATTAAAATTAAATTAATTTAAAGTTTGACTAATTTCGAATGACAGTGGTGGATAATACATTTTTATAAAGGTCATAGTTTTTTCGTTCTCAAGGTCATCGATTTTCAAAAGAGAACATGCAGTTATTTTATAACGACATATAGTTAACATTCAGACGAATCCAACGATCCATGAAATATTGTGACCTTGAAATGATTTTTCACAAAAATATTTTTATGAATAATTGTTTCAAGGTCATGGTATCACAGGTCGTTGGATTCGTCTAAATATTAGCTACAGAATTTTAATTTAAAAAAACATGTTCCCGTTCAAAAATCATTGATGACCTTGAGACCCCAAACAAGCCCAAACAAAAGTGAACTTTTCACCTCTGTATCAGCTCTTCGATATAAATCAAATTATCTCTTGATATTTTTTAAGTTACTTTGAAAGCAACGGAGATGTTTGGGTTGTTACGTTTAATGGCTCACCATGGATATAGTTTTTATTCATACCGGCACATACACGTGTATACTTGCATATGCATATTGAAAATCGATTATATCGATAGTGCGATTGCGCTGGGGAGGCTCCTGAATCGAATCCTTTAACGACTACGATACGCCCTTTTTTTACAAAGTTCACGATATCTCGTATTCCCGGACTTTCACGAAGACACGGAGTCATCGTACAGTGCACTAGGATCGAGAGCAAAGCGGATACAACGAAAAAAGAAAAATTCGCTTCCGCCGTTGCGCTGCATCCGGCGCGATCGAAGTTCGCGATGGAAGAGAGGAAGCGGTCGAAAGCGTGTATCGGATCAGGGCACTAAGGTGGACTAGCGTGGTTTGATAGGTTCGCATATACTACATACTGGATTGAACTGTAACTTCGTTAATTCCAATAAGCTCCAGAGTCGATCGTACATCGAAAACCAATTTTTGTTTCTCCGATTTCGTATTTATTCGATAATTAACTTTATTCAGTTAACAACACAATGGTGAAAAACTTTATTTTTTTAACTTGAAAAAACTTTTTAAATTTTATTAATTTTCCAAACCTTGAAAATTTAATTTTTTCTGAAAAATTTAGTAATTTATTTGTACATTGAAGTTTTAAAGTTTTTTAAAGTAGAAATATACAATTATAGAAAACTTTGAAGATTTAATTTTATTTAACAATTTAATTCGACGGTTTTAGAAATGTTTATTTTTTTACGTTAAAAAAGCTTTGAAATGTTTGAAAAAAGAAACGAACGAAAATTGATGTTTTAAAGTATTTCAAAGTTAAGAAAGGTAATACATTTTTTCTGAGGGAAAGAATTAAGTTTTTAATAGGCAGAAAACAATATTTTTTAAACTGAATAATCGTGTTTTTTTTCGTTCAACAATAATGTTTTTTTAAGTGAAAAAATAATGTTTTTTTTTTTTCAGGTAAAAATAATTTTTTTTTGTAGCATAAATCTTTTCATAATTAAATGAACGAGAAGATTTACTTTACGAAAAAGTTGATCAATTACGTGGGTACCGCTTGCCTTCCAATAGTCGGACATCTTACGAAGTGAAAAGTTTAACGATTTGTCATCCGCGGTGAAAAAGAAAAGTTCGATAGGAAATGTCAAGTTGTTTTCGCAACAAGTTGCAACGCATCTGGCGTAAGTAAAGAAGAACGGGAGGAAATTGCAATCGTTGTACGTGTCTAGGGTCCTTGCGGTAGCAGGCTCTTCTGGAAGGAAACGAAGACACGAGGCACCTCAATTCCCGGCGAAGTCGCCAAGCTGCGACACGAGAGGTAGAGATATAAGGCGTAAGTGGATAAATTGAGATTGACTGGAGAACAAGATACGCGCAAATAAGAATTTTCTAGGATTTCTAATCGGCGAATTCATCGTTGAAACAAAAACGAATTCGTCGTCAGCAGATGTTCGAAATATTGGCTAGTAACGAGATTGAATTTTGCATCAATAATTATTTGGAAAAATAATTTTTCCGAATTTGTTGAAATCACTGAACGCGAATTTTCAAAAAATGTTTACACGATTATCGTAGATCTAATCTGCTAAAGAAAATTGAATAAATAAAAAATAAATGAATCAAAAATAAGTTTCTTCATTTTATGATTAAAAAATTAACTTTATGAAAAATCACTTTATAAAATAAATTTCATTCAGTGTGATTTGAGTGCAATGAAAATTTTTCACACAAACGTCAAATTTTTCGTAAATCATTATCAATAATTCCTCAAGCATTTTTTTTTACTTTCGTTATTCAGAAACCTCTAAATAGATAGTTCGAAAAAAAGGTTTTGATAATAAACGAAGTAAAAAAAAATCTTTTCTCGATTCCCGAAGAACTTGTAATTCTTTGCTTTCTAGTTAAAGAGTACGAATACCGATACTTGGCGTTTATTTCCAGCGATTGCACGGCTGGAAAATTTTCTTATAATTAAGAACGTAAACGTATGAGATAACGAGTAATTAAACGCCAGCTTATCCCTCGTGAAGCTAGTAATTATTCAATTAAGAAGCTACATAATCGAACTTAAAAAAAAATAACTCACGTGGCTCTCCTGTTATTCTGTTCGCATCGATCATCAGATATGTTTACTTCCGATGATGATTATTGCTAATTAAGCGATAAATCTAATAATCGTCCATCCGGACATTCGCAATTATGTCGCACTCGTTGCAATAAATTATTGAGCCTAATTGAATAATCATTCGTTATAATACAAAGATAATGGATTCCGATACAAAGCTCAGCTTCATTGAGTATGTAAATTGGTTGCACGCTGATAATTATGCAACATCACGGTAAGGAAATTTCAGGTAATTTCGCTTCAAATTCGTATGTAACTGCGTTAATGTTGTAGAAGTTGTTATCATTGAAAAGAAGTAGAGTTATAGCCTGTTATGTAATATTGATGAAGATATATTGACCATAACCTGCGATTTGTTTATTACAATGAAAGCACAATGAATTTAATGATAATGCTCGCGGATAATCCACGCGCGTAGATTATTTCGTCATAATCGCGTAGTGAATAAATTAGAGCCATTTTACATGATTTTTTATTTTCTTTGGATATGAGTAATGAATCCGTGAATTTGGAATGATTCTTCAATGTTTTCGTAAATTGTTTGCTCTTACGTTTTGAAATAGATATTGGCAGAGTCGATTTGATATTACTGAATAAATAAATAAATAAATGTATTTATTTATGTATAGATAAATGAATGAATGAATGAAGGATAAATAAATAAATAAATAAATTCATTCATTCATATATAGATAAAAGAATGAATAAATAATTCATGAATAAATAAATCAATTGACCAATAAACCCAGTCAGTTGGCAATCTCTTTACTCATCGAATAGTTTTCAAAACGAAACATCAATTTTTCCGAAACGCAATTTTTTCAGATTTCGATAAACGATTTTATGTAATTTCTTTCATTTTATAATCATTTTAAACCCATGCTTTTGAAGCTATACGTGATCTCAAATTTCGTCAATTTTCTGACAAAAACTACTGAAATCCAGGAATCAACTTGTCATTTACATAAATTCTTATTTCATCGAAATACAATTGTAATGTTTAAAAAATGATTTCTATTAATAATTCAGCTTTTATTTAGAGATTTATTATTTTTTCCATAGCCCAAAAAGCGTTTAAGTCGTCGATTAAATATGAAATAGATTATTCCGTAGAATCGCAGCTGTAGACAGTTTCACCTAATGCGAAGTTTCGCGTTTTTTCGTATGCTGACGACCGATACTAGACGTATACGTTACACGTGCATGGTATGGCATAACGGACATTTCTACAGCGGTACATAAGTCGTTACGGTAACGATTGTCAGTAGGGGAAAAAAAAGAATAATGTGTGAAAGAATTGCACCCGAGAGATCCAACTTTGGCGCATTGTCTGATCCATTTTTACGTATGCTAATGCGATTCTTTTCTTTTCGTCTTATTCTTTTTTTTTTTTTTAATTCTCTATCGAGCCTACGTATGTCCCGAAGTCCATAAACTCCATAGAACTTCATCCTGAAAGATTCTCATTCCTCTCTATCTCTCCTATACCTTTCTTCTCCTCTCCTCTTTCCTACATTTAGAGATGTACTTCTCTGGACAATGAGCCAACTTCTCATCCTGTCTTTTCACGTGGCTAGACCGCACGTTGCACACGTTCCCTGCTTTTCTCGTTGAAGACCTGCCCCAGGCTAAATGTAAGAAAAAAGGAATAAAAGAGTAAAATAAAAAGCCATGTCTCTTCAGATCAAGTGGACGATTCTCTGTCACCTAGGGTGAATTCACTAGGTGGTCAGGACTATCTTCTTACACTCGTTTTAACGATCCACCAACACTTTTATTGTGTACGTGTGCTATGTGTCCTCTCATGGATATCGTTCGTTTTATCTCAACTTCTCTTTCTCTATCTTCCTTTCCCTCGCTCTGTTCCTTTTTCTCTTTTTACTAAACGCAATAAAAAATACGATTCCACCGTCAGTCGATTCTTTCAAAGATTTATGGTCCAGAAGTTTGCATCGTTGGAACACAATGGAAATAGTTTTCTCCTTAACCAAGATTTCAAATCTTTTATGAAATTTTCGATAGCAGATTTCATTGTTTTATTTTTTTAATTTCTTTTCCAGGAAAAGTTAGGTTATAATTTCTCGAAATTGATTTTAACGATAAAAGGAAATTTCAGTTATTGAAAATTTTCTTTTGCAGGAAAAGCTAAAGTGATTCATTGATATTTTCCTTTCGCAGACAAAAACACATTCATTTTTTTTCGTTCGCAGAAAAATGTATATTGAAATTTTCAAAAAATATCTTTTCGCAGTAGTAAATGTATTAAAACAAAATTGATTTTATCAGAAAAAGCAAATCAATTGTTCTGTAAATTTTCGTTATCAAAATCGAGCCCCTAAAATCATACAAAAATGAATAAAAATTCTCGTTCAGTGAAACGCACCAACCCAGCAATAAATAATGTTCAACAATAATAAAACCAAGAAACGGGGGTAAAAAACGTACTCGTTGCGTGCCAACGTTATAAACGCTACGCCTACAAGGATTTCACGATAGTCATCGAAAAGAACTATACAAAAACACTTTGAACCAAAGTTCAGCAATTCGTACGAATCATTGGACTTTTCGCGAAGCGTAACGATCGTAAGTGAATAAAAGTAGTTGTACATGGAGGCATATGAGAGTTCTAGTTTACCTTCGAGTGGCGTTTGGTTGGAGCTTCAAAGCTCTGCTCCATAAAGACTAATATTGTAAAGGCTTATCCAGTGAAGTGCCGTGAAGTGCCGTTGTTACGGCTCATTCCCATGATACCCTCATTTACGACGATTATATCGTATTTTTATTTTTTTTATATTTTTTTTTTTGGCGGAACGTGGAGATAAAGAAAGAAGAGAGAGATAGATAAATGTAGGAAGGGTCTAAAGTGTCAGAGCCGGAGAGCAAACGAGCAAACTATCTAACTCACGGTTTAAAAGGAAGAAGACACTAAGATGATAAATTCTGAAGAATCCGTTAAAAACATTTAACGATCGGGTCTGAACTCCAGCTCGCTCGTATACGAGACAGCACGAATGGCGAGGTACGATTATACGGCCACTAAATACACCTATGAGTATGCAATTACAGCAGCGTATAATATCGAGCACGTGCTTTGTGGCCCTTGTCATAATTTCGTGCAAAGCAATTTTTGTTTCTTTTTATTTTTTTATTGTTTTTCTTTTTTCACATCGTCCATCTTCTGCGACGCCATCTCGTGGCATTTTCAAGGGGAAGAATATTGTAAGGAAACAATGGTAAACAGCTTGACTTCCGTATTTTGGGTCAGAATCGAAATAGAGAAACTTTCACCACTTTATGGGACATCAGTCGTTTTTCGAAATTGTTTTTTTTTTTCGAAAGAAAACCGGTTATGAATAAGTGCTGGTACGAACCGATTGCAATAATAAAAACTTTTTTTCTATGGGGTGTAAACGAATGAAATTTTCATTCAATTTAAGTTAAACTTTCATTCAACCACTAAAACAGTTTTATCGATTTTTTTATTAGACATCGACGAATTTAATTTACAAAAAAAAACTTTCGCTAATAATTTTTAAAAACGTTTAAAGTGTCACAAAAAAATCGCTGCGCTCCAGCTACGCGATTTTTCATCAATTGCATTTTTTTAACAATTGGACCGTGAAGAATCTAATATTCCAAAGATTAACAAAAAAATAAGCAGGTTTCGTAACAGTACGTGGAAAAAATGAATAAAATGAAAAACGACGAGGCTCAGATATATGTCAAGTATCGAAGGAATCACCCTTCAAGATGGTCTCATCATCGAACTCGTAGGTCCATTTTATTTTGTCGTTACATTTGCGTCGTTACTACTTTTTCGATTTTTATATATATATAAATATATATATTCGTATAAAAGATATACATTTCTTCTATTCTTAAAGTGGCGTTCTCTCGTTATCCACGGTTCGACGACCTTGGCACCGTTCGGATAAAAAGCTGACAGGGATGTCTTGGCTATGCGAACCGGCCATTATATTGCGCTGTAACCGGGGTGACGACGGGACGATCATAACGGAGCAAGGTTGGACCAACGGAATCGTTTTTTCTCGTATATATTTTACCAGCCTGTTATTATTCCACAACTTGTTCGATTTTTCATCGGTTTTTCCCTCATTTATTATTTATCCTTAATATTATGAGGTTTAGGATTTTTGACCATGTAAAATTACTGACCGAACGGTTCTCCACTTAACGACCTTAATGATTGCGGCAGAAATCCATTTTTTCAGATGATTTTTACATTTTTTTTATTTATGTAATAAGAAATTGTATTGTTCTTCAAGAATTTATTGGTTGAAAAAATTAGATAATTATTTAATATGAAATTTATGATTGCTGGTTGCTTATTGACAAAGAATTTTTTAGCTCGTATTTTTGTTTCCTCTTTTTCGAGGATTTTACGAAATTTTTTTGTTTTCAGACGCGATTCTTTGATTTCTTGATTTCTAAAAAAAAATTCAAAATAATTCTGAGACGTTTTTATATTTTTATAACGATTAAAAAAATGATATATTCGAGAATTGGTAAAACAACAATTATCGTTGTACAAGATTGCAAAATAGTATCTCGTGTATCCCCATCAATTTTCAACGCAAATAATGCTGAAAGATGATAGGGGTTCGCAATAGGATTCAATGAATAAAGCTTTATCGACTTTCGTCCATTTTGCCTGGGTAAATGAGGATTCATCCACTATAATGGTTTCGGTAATACAAGCTTCATGAACGTAAACTGTCGGATGGTTCGCTGTAATATCACAAATTTCATTAAAAATCCTATACACGAATAAATAATTACGATGATGGAACGTGAATTGTTCTGCAAACAGCTTTTGTATTCAATGCACGTAATACGTTCGTTACTTTCGTTGGCTCTATAGAAATACAAACATAAAACTACATCATTACTTCATTCTCGGTCGATTCCAACATAACGATTTCAACATCTCGGAAAACAGTTTCAATTAAGTTCTCAAGTTTTATTATCTCAATGAACTTCCGAAGAAACACAATCTCCAATCGCAAATCTGGCTCTCATTTTTCTCGAGTTACCAATCACATTTGTTTTCCTGTTAGGAAAAATGGTCGTTCGTGAACTCGTCGAATCGATTTTCCATCAACCGAGCGTTTAATCGATTCGCAATTTTCCACGTGCCATAATCAGGCATGGATTCTTCATTTAAATTTTGTATTCATTTTCATTCGCAGGAAAAGCCAATTTAAGTTTATCTAAAATTTCCTTTCGCAGAAACAGCACATTTAAATTTTTTACAAAATTCTTTTTAGCAAGATAAGGAAATTAAAATTTTATAAAAATGTTCTTTTACAGCAGTTCTCATTTTTTAAAATTTCCTTTGAAAGAAAAGGCCCCTTTAAATTTTTCACAAATTTCTATTCGACAAGAAAAGGAAATTTGAATTTCTGAAACATAATTTCTGAATTTCTGAATTTCTCTCTTGCTGAAACATCAATTTTTAAACATTTCTTTTCCCATGAAATTATAATTGCATTTTTTTTAAATTCCCGTTCTCGAAAAAATCAAATTATATTTTTAACAATATTTCTTTAACGAATTCGAGCTACGAAAATTAGGTATGAATTCTTCATTAGGGCTCAGCCGGAGATTGAAGGAAAGTTGGCAGCGAGGCTTGTAGTACAAGACGCCATCACCAGATGGCAGTTTCCAATCTTGGCTTATCCGTTGTTCGGCTAGCGATCGGCAAGTGTTTCTAATCTGTATACGTAACACATACCGGTGGTGCACGGAAGTCCAAGGCTTTGTTGCATTAAATAACAACTTAGTGGCTATATAGCTTTACCCGTTGAAGGTACGCCCGTAAGTTGTTATGCCGTCAAGCCTTCGACGTGTCGACGGTAAACACTGCCTACAGTCTCTTCCCATTCGAAAACACACTCGCCGAGTCGTTCTTACTAATAATGCGGTAGAGGCACGTGCTTCGTGCTCTCCCACGTCTCGAGTGTCGTCTACACTTTATCCGCGTATACCATACACGTATGTGGATACTCTTACGTATCTCGAGGTACCACAAGTACCTTCAGCGCACCAGAAAATCGTGTACCCCAAATATAGTTTTTTACCCAACAATTGTTCCAAAGTTTTTATTCTCAAAGCACTGCAAAACCAGTTCTTAAATCCTTGATTCGTTTTTATTACATTTAGGAAATTAGCAATCGTCAAAACTGTTTGTTCGATTTTTAATGAACATGGAAAATCCAAATTCAATTGGATTATTTTAATCAATAGAATAACGAAACAAAAAAAAAGAAAATAAATAATACATAATACGTAAAACAATAAAGCGTGAATGAAAATAAAACAAAGAAGAAAAAACGAATAAAACATTTAATATTTTGAATAAATTTTCAGATCGTAATTCGTAAATGAAAATAAATAATACGTAATATATAAAGCAATGAAACGCGAACGGAAATAAAAACAAATAAAAAACAAAAAAGAAGAACAAAACGAAAAAAGGAGGAAACGAATAAAGAATTTAATATTTTCAATCAATTTCCAGATCGTATTTCATTTACGAATTCCGATCTAGAAGTTATTCAAAATTCGGTTGACTATAGTTCTTTTATCTTAATGGTATCTTTTAGCTATCGGCCATTAAATTGTTGATGCAATCAAACGATATCTGAAGATCTTCGATTTTAGTCACCAGATGAACCAGTGTACAGCTATTGAATTTTTTTTATTTCCTTATTTCCTTTCGTCACCTCGGCGTGTAACATGATCGTTTTCAATCGCTTTTTTCTTGTTTATTTTTTTTTGCAATCTCGCAGTCTCGCATGGTCGTTATATATTTGCGGTTGGATGACGAGTTTGCGGAAGGAGATCGTTGCGACAATGAGCTATAGGGTTCTCCCGCAGTTGTTATCTGCGCCGGTAGATGCAAGAAAAATGATACGACAATCTGCGAAATCTACAGGCCTGCGGCGGCGATGCCAGGTGTGAATGAGATGGAGCGATGGTGCAATGATATCGCGTCTATAATCCTCTCGTACACCTTTACGCTTAAGGGGTCATATTATCTAGAGTACTGTTATCTATTAAATATTTATCTAGAGTACTGTTAAATAAACAAAAATGTTTAAATATTATTCGTTTTTATTTAAACGCTGTTTTTATTCAAAAGAGCGATTTTGTTGGCTTCACATGAGTAGAGGCGACTGTAATCCACAAGATACAAAGCACTCTAATGGCGAAGAAACGAAGAGAGCAAGGGGGAGCACGACAGAGGGTGGAAGGTAGAGAAGGATAGAAAAAAATGTACTCGCCATACTCGCGATTGCTGGAGTACAAGATCAACGTAACGATTTCGCAATGGCTGGAATGTCGGATAAGATTCTAATTAAGATTGCGATTGTTTCCCATCCAACATCTGCTTTTTCGGCGTTCGCCATTCCCTCTTGTCCTACTCGAGCAAAACCTGATATACCACACACGTTTCTACGACAAAGCGCGGTGAAAAACTTGACCGAAAGTTGGAATGTCTGATGATACGTAGCTCATCTCGATAAGACTCTACCTCGAATCATTAAAATTCATTTCTTTCTGTATTTTGATTTTGTTTTTGTCCTCAATATTTTGGAGGTTTATTTTTTGCCAATACAACTTTATTTATGGGTTTAAAGTTTGCGTCGCAAAATAACGAAATTTCATTAATTTTTATCTCCCCATTTTTAGTATTTCGTTAATTTTTTTTTTCAAATTCGAATAAGAGATTCCTAAACGACACTCAAAAAATTCAAGAAATTATAATTTCGATGAGAATAAAGATAGGAAATTTAAAAAACAGTAATTTTAATTGCCATTTTCAATCGTCCAATTCTCAAAATCTTTTGCATGATTTTCGTAGACCATATTCGTGAAAAAAAAATTTGTAAGATAAAAAAAAATGCTTTTTCATTGTGATCCAACGACGAAAACGTTCGAAGTCATTTTTATTTTCTATTTTTCTTTGTCCTTCTTTTATTATTAGTTTCTAAATATATCATTAAATTACTTTGAATAAGGGTTCGATTTTTTCAAAATTAAAACTCTTAGCCTTGCAAGGTCGCGAAGACAATCGTTCGCGAAAATTAACGTCCATTCACGTTCCATTCACCCAACCCCAAAGGAGTCGAAAAGGAAGTTTTAAAAAATGCAAAACTTGGGACCAAAGAGGTTTTTTGTTCGATTTATTTTTTTTTTTCTTTTCTGGCATCGTTCATTTCGACTTTGCATATTTCTCGAAGCGTATTGCTAGTCCGATAGTACGAATTTACTTTTAATTATGATAATTAACGAGAGGGGCACGAGGGCTTTACTTTCCCTTCCGATTTTGCTACGGCTCAGTACGGAGCGACAGATGGTGAGTGAGAAAGGGTGGGAAGCCCAACGAGGGCTTTGGATTACGGTAATGAAGAGATTAAATATACAGGTACATAATTAGTCGGGCGGTAGCAGAATGGATGATAGCGTTGAGTTTCAGCCTTTATCGCTTTAGGGGTTGAGACACACGAGAAAAGAGATCGCCAAATGCTCGAGGGCAACTTACTTTCCTCCTGTTTTAAACTTTGTATTTTACCCTTTATAGAAGCGTTACGTTTAAAGACCGGCCTCCATTATCCATCTTCTCGACCTTCCCATGCAAATAGAGAGAAGAGAACATTCCAAGTCCCTTCGAGATAGGGATTCCACCGGACTAGAAAAAAAACCAGCCAAAAAAGCTTGAAAAAAAAAATTGATTAATTCTTCGCCCGTTTTCCCGAAGATCCACTTGGTAACCTAGACCCAGACGACTTTGTAATGCAACTATCATTATTTTGTATATACGTAAATAAAAATTTAAAATACGTATTTATATATTTATATTATTCGCTTCTATTATTAAATATTACGTATATTAATTTATTTATTTGGGTATAATATTTATACGTAAATAAATAAATACAATACGTAAATTAAAAAATGTCAAAAATTCACTTTTGTATCCGTAGATCTGAAAATTAATTTTCGAATACTTTTGAATCCTTTGAAAGACGATTTTTTTCAATGCCTGGAATAGTTCATTTTAATTTATTGCCAAGATAAAATTTATTTAAGCTGAGGAACAATGTTGATTGTTTTATATTTTTTAAAGATTTAACATTAATTTTCCGAAAATTACTAAAACGTTTCCCTCTTAATTTTTAACCAAAAATGTGTGTTTTGGTTTGCCGTTTCCCCATTTTTTAATATCACTTCCTGTGCGTAGATAATATTATCAGCGACGAATTTCGTTAACGGGAGCATAAATCGTCCGATTAAAATTTACAGCTCGTCGTATTTACGAGATTCGCGTGTACGAGGCTGCGTCGTGCGAATATTATATATTTTTGTGGGGGAGTTACCGTTTCATTCGGAATCGCGTTATGTACGAAAGACGTTTCGTTGGACAAGTTCCGTTGCATCGTCGTTACGTAGCTCGTGAGAGCACCGAGTTACGCGGTAATCCTCGGGGACGTAATTTCGAATCGCGAAACTGATAAAAATTCTCTACTCGCTAAATTCTGGCACCGAAAGGACGGCCAACGTAAATTGGATGGACGAAAAATTAAAAAACAATAAAAATGAAAAAAAAAAAAAAAAAAAAAACACGTCCCTCGTGAAATCTGCGAAATTTCGTTGTTCCGTCGTTAAATTCACGTTTTCCGAGAAAAATCGCGTGATTGATGGTAATTAATGTCGAAGCTACTCTTATCTCGGAACGATCGATTTTTTTTTTTCTTTTTTTTTTATGCGGCGCGGTTGGGAATCTTTTTTATCGGCCGAGGTGGATTAAAAAAGAATTGACGTGAACAGTGATGGAACCGGAGACAACTCCGTAGAATCGTTCTTATAGCGTAACCACGTGGACGAACGAGGTCGACCTTATTATATTTAATGAAATAATGAAACGCAAAACGAGACATTCTGGACTGAAGATTATTATTTTATCTGTATAAAGTCATCTTGTTTTCTCAGCTCCTCCCGTCCTCTTTCTTCATGTCTGGATCTTCATCTTCTTTTTCTACGTTTTTTTGTCGCTCAGTCTACTGATCGCTATCACCACAGGTTTTTTTATTTCTTCATTCGTCGCGGTACGCAAAACCTCAATCAGTCGTGCGAATCATCTTTTCTAGACTACAAATTAATCCAAACGTGAGGTATTATTGGATCGACCGTCGGACCAAGTGTTTGTCCAAAATCGGAGAACCAGGAATTTACGAGTCTGGATTATGTCATATATGTTTAGCTAATAGCTAATTTAGTAATATTTTCAAACTTGGAAACATTGGTATTGAGATCTGCTTGACTGAGGTTTTATCAGTGATTGTAGATTTGTTTCAACTGCCTAATCAAAAACCTTTAGAATTTTTTAAATTTATTAAAAAACAGTAAATAATTCATTTTTTTAAATTTATTGGAACATTTTAAATGTATTTTTACGTCTTTCAATAAAAAAATAAATAGAAATTACTATTTTTTGTTTACATTTAAATTTAAAATTCAATTTTTAATTGAATTTACATTTTTCAGTTCAAATGAAAATACTCCAATTATTTCAATGCTATTAAATTTTCCTCAAATTCTACCCGAGACGAAAAATTCCAAAAAAATACAATTATTTTTCGATTTTCAGTTAAAAAAACTTAAAAAATAAAGTCCTCGTATAATTAGGAAGAAATGAAAATCTGTCAATAATATTTCATTTAAAAAAACGACGAATTAACAAACCACAAAAGATGATAAATTTAAAAACTCGAGTTGTCCCCGCCTTTTTGCAATTAAATAATCCAAAGTAGCAAAACACTAAAGTATGAAGAAAGTTCGGTCCCGTAGCGTCGATACATCAGGGATTCTCTTCATCACGGAAGGTACCAATTTGCATCTGTATATAAGCGACTTTGGTCGCATCATAGTAATTTCCCTGAAAATCCTCTTCGCCGTGTCAACTTGGTGCCTGGATCGCATTCAAACCACCAGGAATTAGGAAGTTTGCCTTCTCGGGCGGCTGAAACGCGCCCGCGGAAGTTCGTGGATCGCGTTGGAAGGGGCGTTTTCACGCACAACATCACCGCGAGAGGGCGCAATTCGAATGACCGCTGGGGGTGAATTTGCGGTGAAGAAGAAGGGGGGGAAGCTCGGAGGAGAGTTGCATTATGCAAAGCATTCCATGCGGTGGAAAGGACATGTGGAATTCAATGGGTATGGCGAGGAGGGGTGGGGGGAGGAGACAAGAGGCAACTATTTGTACTAAAGCTCCAGGCTTTTCGTTGACGAAGCAGTGTCTGACGGGGCATGAATGTACGCAGTGAGCGAAAGGCTGATGGGTGTTGTCCTATCAGCACCTTTGCTCAGCTGATGACTTTCAACTTCAGCACTCCACGATCGCACGTATACTGTAACCGCTGATTTCATCTATTTCTCCAAAGAGGTATTTCCAGATATCATCCGAATCAAATTGATGAAGAGCCGACCAAACTTGAGTTATCACTGAGTTATGATTGGTTTACAATATTTTTTTTTTTTTAAACTTGGCTGGTCACCAAAAAAATCCAGTATTTTTAAAATTTGTTATCAAACATTTCTGAAAGCTGACGAACGATGACTTTTCAAAACAATGCGGGCCCGAAATTCGCTTGTCTTCGAAATAAAAGCTTTTTAAATGGCAGGTTTATTATTTTTGAGGTTTCGGGAATTTCGAACATGCATTTTTTTAAGACCATTCATTTTTCTGATTTTAGGAACGTTTTTATTTCATGAGAAGCCGGAAAAGTCACAAAATCGTAAAACTATTATAGTTACTATTTAATATTCAATTATTCAATTTACAATTGTCTGAATAGTAATTGAATAGTAACTCCCTTGATGTTACTATTCAAATTTCAATTATCATTATTCAATTTTCAATTTCACCTATTCAATTTTGAGTCATCGATTGGGTTTGATTCCTTTCAAATGGCGTCTGAACCCTTATCAATGAGTAAATTGAATGACAGGTCACCTTACGTATCGCCACGTGCGTTTTCATCAACGCCAACAGCAGGGGAAACGATTCTACGATTCAATAGTGAATATCACCCTTATAACACATAACCGTTTCCGTAATTCACATAACCTTCAGGTTTTCAAAAATCACTTTTACTCAATTCCAAGCCCGTCAATAAAAAAGCCCTCCTCGAGGCTTTCAAATATAAGATCTTCTATAAAACTAGGAATATTGAGTCTCCAAAATGAGGACTGTGTTTTCGAAAACATCAGGGTCCATCAGAATTGTCCATATTTGAACCCGTTTACAGTTCCCACCCAGTTACACTTCGAAACAACCTTTCCTCATATACGTACGAACTACGTATTAGCGAGGTTGTGAAATCATCGCGTCTTCGCCAGTGGTTTGTAATTATCGTGTGCGAACCCCGTATAATGGACGTCTGGCCCGAGAGCAATGAGCGCCCGTATACAAAGCGGCTCTTAGCACACGTGAGACGTGAACATTGGTGCTAGAGTAGTGCTCTAGGTCAGTGTACCGGTTTGACGTATATGCGAGAGCCGTTGGCTATACACATCATACGCGGACCCGCCAGTCACCGGCAGCCTCATCTCTGGACGTATGAGGGACTTAGGTGCGTCCTCGATGTTTCTATGGCTGTATCTGTATGGTGATATCGTATATTAGGCGTAGTAAAAAGAAATCCATTACTTTCTTAATGTGTCCTCGATTTTTCTACAGCTATACAGTGATATCGTATATTAGGTGTAGTAAAAAGAAATCCATTATTTTTGGATTAATCTCTCGACGTATGAGGGACTAAGATGCGTCCTCGATGTTTCTATGGTTGTATGGCGATGTCATATATTAGGTGTAGTAAAAAGAAATCCATTATTTTTTTAATGCGACCTCGATTTTTGTATGGCTATATGGTGATATCATATATTAGGTGTAGTAAAAAGAAATCGATTATTTTTTGGTGTCAACCGATTACAAAATTGTCGCTAATTGTTTCTTCAGTACGAAATCTCATCTTCGCAACGTCATGGCTTTCTATAACTAAAGCCATCTATTTGAAAAATCATGGATTTCTTTTTACTACGCCTGATATGTACTCCAGAGTACGTGGAGGATCGAAAAGTCGACAAGAGAGAAAGGCTGGGGCAGGAAAAGAGAAAAACTATAATGATGGTTTATTTAGGCTTTCGCACTTTTACGCAGTAGGTTTCAAAAGCTGCCAACGATAGTTATGAAAAAGGAATAAAAGAACAAATAAAAGCGGAGGCAAGAGTGAGAGAAGGAAGGGAAGGAGGAAGAGAAATAGGGAGGGAGAGGGATAGTCGGGATGTAGAAGGAGGGAAAGGCGACCAGTTTATCATCGTAGATTCCTGCAACCTACAGGTATGAGCATATATCTAACGTTCTAAAACTTAACGCCAATACCAGTACAGTTATCGTCCACTTAAGCACAACAGTTGGGTGTTTGGTCGGTTATTAGAAGCTGCACTGACGTTACCCGTGTTATTATTATTATTATTATTATTGTGTTAATGTCTTTTTATTTAAGGAATTATAGTATTAAATAAATATTTAAAAAATCAGTAAAATTCTTGACAATTTGCGGAATAATAGTCCTTTATAGAATAATAACGTATTAATTGTTTTATATTGTGTTCGACTGAATAATTTAGTAGGTATATACATGCGAATTTAACAAGATTGTAAAACGAGTAAAATTGAATCGTAAATTCTGGAGGTATTATATCAGGAATATTTATTATCTTAACATAATAATAATATGATTTTAATATATTATTGATATTTAAAAAATGCCAATATCGTTGAATTTGTCTTAAATTTTAATTGAAAGTGCATAACTATTATTTGTGAATGTTAATTTATTATTCATTAAGCTGTTTGCAAGGCCAAACGTACACGTGGTACCCAATTGAGTCTTTTTAATTTACGATTCCTCTATTTTATAATAACTTTTTAGTTGCGAAGTAATAGCTCAAAGCACCGATAATTGCCGGATGAAAAATCATCGTTGCTATTATGAATAGGGTAATAAATCGTCCTCGTTGCGACAAAGGGACGACACGAATAGAATCAAAACTCCAACACATCTCTTTCCGATTGCTTTCATAAAACGTTAACTTTTTCAATACCCGAGAACCACAAATTCTCACGTTTACGCCTGGAGAACACAGAGCTGGTTTGCAGCCTTGACGATTTATCGCACCTGTTCGCGCTTCTCATTACTATCATCGTTATTTTTTTTATTTTTTTTATTTTTGTTTTCATCCTCTCTCATCCTCTCCCTCACTCTAATTGCGCCGTACAAATTTTAACGGCCATTCGGCAAGGGTGGCCTGTGTGTCGTTTACGGAATTTTAAAGAGCGAAAGGCATTTCGCGGTTTTTACATACTGGCCGACAGTTTTTCGAGGGAACGTGGTAAACACCCAGCAACTGCGTTTTACGATGCTTTTTTTTTTATGATTATGACGTAGAGAGTATTTTCATTCCACTTCTGAGACCGAACGTACCAGAAATTCCTTAGACGTCGAAAATCGTTTACTTCGCACCGAGAATTATCCATGTTGCGTCATCACTCACTTAAGGGGTAATCCCATTATAACGTACTGAAAAATCTTTCTTTAAACAATTTTTTTTTTAGCGGAAAGAAAAGTTATAGAGAAATAATACTTGGGGTAGTTATTGAACATATATTTAAGTACATTGTCAAAAATATTCGTAGGAAAATATTCCAAAATGGCGGCACTGTAAATTTTAATCTGGAAAAATATAAAATTTATGGACCTAATTAATCACGTATGGGATTTTAGAAATATTGATTTTTGGGTGATTAGTGAATGCTTGGATGCACTTCTTTAATTAAAAGGTTCAAAGCATCTTTTGAGCCAATAAAAAAGATATTTATTTTTTACTTAGCTCTTAAGGGAATGACGAACACGCTGGAAACTTTCGACGCGGCACCTCGTTACGTCGGTAATGACAATTTTGGAGTTTTGCGCTGCGAGTAACTACCGACGGATGGCGCGTCCCGCACGCGAATTCGGCCACGAAGGTTCGACTTTTTGGGCGAAGAATCGTGACAGGACAGTTGCCGAACGCTGAGCGTGGGCGCGTTTGTGTTTATTTACGTGTGGGCTCGTTACGAGCGCAGCGTGGAGAAAAGACGCGCGTGGTTTCGTCCCGACGAAAACACACACGTATATGTACGTGTATCAACCGATACTCACATACATATAAGTAGTATATACTTTCCGGGAAAACTATACGAGATATCATTACCCCTTAAGTTAGGGAAAAACCTTTTCCAAGCGCACCCATTGAATCTCTACAGCATATAAGAAGCTCACCGTGCGACCTTTTGAAATTTCGTGATTTTTGAGATTCCGAAAAAGTGGCCGGGGTAGTCGAACATGTTTTTTTTGTTTTAAAAGTATTAAAAGGGTTTATTGAATCGAAAATGTTCAGCTGATAACGAATATTAACGAATTTTCGTCGAAAGCAGTGCACATAGCAACAAATATCGTGATTTTAGAAGTTTTTTACAATTTTTTAATGGAAATTTTGGGTTTTCGGGGAAACAAATGGTATATTCGTGTTCAGGGGACAAAGTTACATCAAAATAGATTAATAAAAAAAATATTAAAAATCAAAAAATTTTTTCGATTTTTGGGCTATATACGTTTTTTCACTAAATCATCGATAACTTTTTTTCCTTTGGGATTTGGTACTCCAGCCTCTGCTCAATCTCTTCGG
>JAPYZI010000955.1:0-38632 GCA_030523105.1 Ophioninae sp. A BG-2022a
ATCGGAAATTTTCCGCTGATTATGAATATGCCCGAGCTTTTGCCGAAAGTGCAAAATTAGACTGGGAAAATGGGAAAAACCCTTTCTAGAATAGTTTTTTGACATTTTTCCCAGCTGCAGCTTACGGTAGCTATCATAGCGACGGAGGTTACCAATTAGCGCAGTGAACAAGTGACGAGTGACGAATCAAATAGGTACCCAAATTATTCTAATTGTTCATTTATTACAAATGTTGGTATTATCTTAAAAGAACACTAAAACGGGCATAACTTTGAAGGAGATTAAGCGAGGGCTCCGCCACAAAGATATTTGTTATTGCAAATAACCTCAACTATCGCCCTGTTTCGTTCGATCCACGATTTTTTACCCGCCGTGTATATTATTTTCAAATATTGACATTACACGCGGGACATCCTATTCTATTTGTATACCTTTTTTATTCGTTGATCCTTACCGTACGCCAATTAACTTTCACGTTGTCCCCTGGCACCGAGAAACTTCTATAGACACAAATTTGTTTTCCACGGGGCTCTGTCCGCAGCATGATTTCGAGATTTCGGCGCACGAATTTCAAAAACTGGTAACAGTGAGGGCGAGCAGACCCGCGTCTAGGTCTCATTATCCGGTGGGACGAAAAAATGAAGATTTATTCGTTAGATGTCGAAAAGCGCGTCCTCTCGCCTATGGAAAATGAAACGCGTGTGCCGACGTCTCGCAATATCGAGAATGACTCGTAGAGCGGGTAATTAATCTCACGCAAGCGCATATAAAAAGCCGCAATAAATTTAAAAAACTGAGAATGATCGTAAAACCGAATGCCTCGAGTAACGTCACACGCTAACGGGAAAAAGCACGAATGAACGATTCTGAATAAGTTGGCTCGATTATTTGCAGTTGTTGGACGCGGAGCACGCGAATTCTCAGCTGGAATCGGACATCGAGATACTGTCAAAAATCGCTTCGGAAGCGGGTGGCTCGTTGGACTCGGCCCAAAACGATTTGCAGAATATCTCGGACGAGCTGGCGCAGCTTTATCATCACGTGTGCACCGTGAACGGCGAGACACCGTCGAGGGTCGTCCTCGATCACGAGAAAACCGTTCCGGCTAAGCAGCGGGACAACGAGGAAGCCGGGGATCGGGAGAACGGGAGCAAGATCGAGTGGTTCAAGACGCTCTCGAAGACCGATTTGCCGATAAAGGATCTCGAGGGTCTCAGCAAAGCCAGAGAAATTGGCAAACACATCGAGACTGCTATGGACCAGATAAAACATCTGAGAAGCGCAGTCGAGCACACCATCGCCATGTCCAAGAGCAATCAAGGAAACGGTCCTAACGACTGCAAATGTGAGTATCCGAGGTGGAACGAGATTTCCAGAAAAAATATTTTGCCGTGCGCCCTTTTCTCAAGAGGG
The DNA here is from genome assembly GCA_030523105.1 of Ophioninae sp. A BG-2022a. Taxonomy (NCBI): domain Eukaryota; kingdom Metazoa; phylum Arthropoda; class Insecta; order Hymenoptera; family Ichneumonidae; species Ophioninae sp. A BG-2022a. The sequence continues at coordinate 1,414 of JAPYZI010000955.1, forward strand.
CTGTACAGGTGCAACGCGAAACGACACGGCACTCCGATATAATTGCAGAAATGTCGAACGTTTTCTAAGTAGAGGGTAACTCATCCGTTCTACAAAGTGCTGTATTTCTATAAAGCGGAAACGTATCCATTTTCAGCCTCGGGTAACGAGAACAAAGCGAACGACGAAACGGACCTTCAGGAACAGGTGATCAAATTGAAAGCTCTGTTGTCGACGAAACACGAGCAAATCGCGACCCTCAGGACGGTACTGAAATCCAACAAGGACACGGCCGAGGGTGCCCTCATGAATTTGAAGAGCAAGTACGCTACCGAAAAGAGCATTATCAGCGAAACTATATCCAATCTGAGAAACGAGCTCCGAAGATTGAAGGAAAATGCAGCGACTTTTTCGAGTGAGTATCTTTGCCGAACTGTTACGGCTACGTTTCGCGAGTGTTTCCTCATTGGGAACCCAACGAAAATATCGATGCTGGCGCTGCCGTCGGTTATTCTTACGGTAGCTCGAAAAAAAATCCAATAAACATGCAGTTTCGCTAGCCAAGTGCACGGTTAAAGTATCAGAAAATTATACGCAATTGAAAGTAATTATTCGATCGAGAAAAAAAGTGTTAATTTTGACGAGCCGAGAAGCGCTTGAAACGGCGCTACAACGGCTTCAAGCTCTCCAACGGTTTCCACTTACCTTTGTCAAACAAATTGTACGCGTGTGATATTCTTTATTCGTAGTGCAAAGAGTACAAGAGCGGGCATTCCGATTATTTGGAACCCTCGTCGCGAGGGACGCGTGCTAAACTAATTTTCCAAATGGAACGCGATTTTTTTGCAACCCGTTTTCACCCGATCTTCGTTAATATAGACATTATCTTCTTTTTCTTTCTTTCTATCTCTCTGTCTTTTCTGTAACCGTCATTAATAATGCATCGCCCGATTTGCTTTTGCCGTGCTCGGTTCATGGGTCGAAGTAGTATTTATGCACGTTATGTTACTGATATTAAGCACCGTCACGATCAATTTCGCAGTCGCCCTTGGATATTGTGTTAACGATTGTTGCTCTCTTTCCGCTTGATCGGTAATTAACCACTTAAGAATATTTGGGAATTCGCGGAGAACGGTAATCAGAAAGGAAGGAAGGCAACGGATTGAACGAATCGTTTGAATGTCTAACCGATTTATAATCCCTCGCTCTTTCGTCCGGTGATTGTCTCTCTTTCTCGGTGTTTCCTTCTCTCCTATGTTATTACCAGCTAACAATACGATTCCCAGGTTTGCGGGCCATGTTCTCTGCACGATGCGAGGAATACGTGACCCAGGTTGACGAGCTTCAGCGGCAATTGGCCGTGGCCGAAGAAGACCGGAAGACCCTCAATCATCTGCTTCGCTTGGCCGTCCAACAAAAATTGGGGCTCACGATGAAACTCGAAGAATTGGAGGTCGATCGAGAGCTAAGAAATACCAGAAGACACGCGTCCGGCGGTAACGGGGGTCGTGGGAGACCCCGGATGACCCAACAGACTAACCGTCCTCACATGGGACGAGATTTCTTCTAGAAGATGGTCAAGATGTGGAGCAAGGTCTTTTAGAACGTTTGACGAGAAATTTCACGACGATCTCGCCCTTCGTTCTTCAATTTTATGACTCTAATCGCTTTTTCGATTTTCCGGCCCGTTCCAACGGGCCCCGTCAAAATTTAAGATCGAGGGAAAAGAAGCGTTGTGAAATTACGATTTCGACTTCCTTTTTCGTTGTGTTTTATTCGGGATTTTATTCTCGAGCAAGCCTCGACTCCATGTCTAAGCGCCATCTTCGAAGAATCTCGAACCCCACAGTCGTTAAGTTTGAACCGTTCGAGGTTACAGCGGACCCGGGGATCGCTTCGTTATTCCGAGAAAGAAAAAGAAAACAGAAGTCTTATCAATGATTTCTTCGTTAGCTTGATTTACGGTAAACGATCGCGTAGACAAAAAATGATCGAGAGCCACGAGCTATTCCACACGTTCTGATTTCGATACGAGCTGTTCCGTCAAGCTTAGAAAATAACTCTCAACGTGCAAGTGAGACGAAACGCGGCTGGCTTTTTCCGCGATGTTTCGCGAGCGTGAAGAACAACTTTTTCCGAAAACAAAAAAGGATTTCCAACATCGTCGGAAAAGCTAGCCGAGTTAAAGAATATTAAAGCACGCTCGCGTCACGATTTACCTGGATACCTAAGATTATTTATGGGGTATTGGAAACGCGTCTTTTGTAACAGCGCAAACGTAGTCGGGGAAATTTCGTGCTCGCGAGTGTATTATATATTTTTGAATTCTCCGCGGATAACTCAAATGCCCGTTCGCGAAGTCGCTGGACCGAAATGTGACGCACGTTTTACGTTAGCTAGAATGTGAGAGGTAGAGGAAGTACAAGAAATTTGACGGAAGTCTAAACGGCGCACCGAGAACTCGACTTGCTCAATATTGGGCGGTGGTTGAGTCGCCATTGAATATCGAGAGGTTAGCGAGTAGCAGCGATTATAGGTCTACGGTCCTCCCGATCGTGCACCCTCAATTACGAATTTTACGTTGAATTTACCTCGTAGAGACAATATTTGTAAGCGAGTCGAAGAAAAAAAGAACAGTAGAATTTATAATCATTTTAATTACGTAGGAATTGCAGAACGAAGCATAATTAACGATGGTGTACGAGTTTAAAACCGTAATAGATCATTAGTAGGGAGAATAACAAGAGAAGACAAGAATTGAATGCATTTTCGAGCGTTCAGTAGAAGTCTCGATAACGGCTCGTCCATTACGTAGAATTTTAGAACTTTTATATACTTGAAGAACAATGGAAAAATAACGAAAAGCTCTTAGACGCCTCGTAAACGATACCTTTACCGGCAACTCTACCGAAACGAGTTTGCTTTATTCCGTCGAATTTTCTCGCGCGGTCTCCCCTCGTTATGGATTATTTATTAGTTTTGTAAACAGAGGATAACGAGGAACGAAACAGCACACATACATACATTCATTGAGGATTTGGCGATAAAAATATTCGACTCTTCGAAAAGTATAATGAGCTTTGAAAAAATATATACATTTGACCACCTCCATGACTAAGGGTCAGCTCTTTACAATTTTATCCCCGTTTAATTCACATGGGACATTCGTTTTTCACGTGAAATATCAGATAACTCAATGGCTGATTACCGTTTGTCAATTTTTATTAAATATTCTTGATGCGAATGAGTGCTAATTTCAATAGTTTCGACATTGTTGAGAAAAGCTTTTCACAAAACTGCGCGTTATGCGAAAAACGGTTTTTTCCGGAAAAGCCTTTATTGAATTTTTTTGGAAATTAAAAAGAACCGTATCAATCTGTAACAGCCTTTAAGAATCTTCGACGAAACTTGTCAGACATCGATTGATTGCTGGAATTAATTAATTGTTATTAGTTTATTTAAATTCGATCGTTGAAAATAATTGTTCCGCCTTTTGTGTCCGCGAGCTGATATTGCCATTTTATACCCAATTGATAGAAGAGTCGATTATTTTCCATCGACGACCTCTGATATATATCTCAAACCGTGCATGCGTCCATCAATTATTCAGAGGCATTTGTATATATATTGTTCCGTTTCCGACATCACAGACATTGTTGAATGTTGTTTTTACATTTTCTCTTCTTTAATTCAAGATAATTCGGCCTAGACGGCCTAGACGAAAGAAATTTTACATCACGAATTGACCATTGTCAAATATTTAAATCGCGTATTACGTTTGTACGCTTTGTGTTATTTATATCTAGTATTATTAACGTTTTTTCTTTTATTCTTCGTTTTCATCGAGTATTAGAAAATCGCTTTGATTTTGTTTATTCGCGTTCTCTTCGGTCGGCAACTGTTTTAACGTGTAAGATGAAGCGCCGCCCACTACTTTTAAATATCCCTGACCGTCCCGTAAAATGATTAACGAAAAGACGAAATTGTGAAATCGTCCTCGAATTATTGTCGAGAAAGAATCGAATTGCGTCAATGCGGCAACGTCCAATATTAATATACGGCTCCCGCGCCTGTCGCCCGAGCCAAATGTTTTTTCAAATGTGAAACGTTTCGACGTTACGTCGTGAGAAATTCTCGCCCACGAAGATACGCGTTTCTCGTTATTTACGGAGACTCGAACCTTCCGTTTTTCATTCAGATACGTTAAACGAAATTAATTACGAAATTCCGTAAATTTTTACTAACGTTTCTTTCTGCTTGTAAATATATATAAGAAAAATGTGCATTTCCGTAACTATTTTGTACATACAATCTTTCGTGTATTTTTTCCTCTCAATTGGAACAATATCTTTGAGCTGTTTTTGATAAACTGGCATTTTTTTAAATTTCAAAACGGAAATTGTCCCTGTTTTTTGTTTTCGTTCTTCGAAATAACGAGAAGCGTCCGTCGTCGTGCGATTCGAAAATTGGATTTATCGATCACTATTGCAGGAGTAAGAAGAGGAGGGAATGTCTTCGTGTCGTTGTCGCGATTTCGCTTGGAACGTCATATTTGTTATTTGTATTATCGATCTATGTCGAATTTGTATCGTATTGTTGAAAAATTGTATCTAGACGTTTAAGTATACGCGAATTCGGCGTGTAATAGAAGAACGAAACAAAAAGATAACACAAATCTGTGTGTCGTGTGAGGCGCGTTTCGTCGTTGGTTTTTCCACCGACGATCGCGTCACAGTTGCCCGGCAACGTCCACTGGAGGAAAATCCTGAAATAATGTGTATGATAGGGACAACTTTTTTTTATTTTGAAATTCTGTTTGCTCCAGTCTCTACTAACACATTATTTTCGAATAAAGCACGTTAACGGTGTTAGTTTTTTTTCTATTGCTTCGTCATTTTACTTTGGGTTCGACAAATTGAAACGAGGTCATTTATTCCCATCCACTTTCATCGGAGAGGAGGAGCCGTGGAATGAATATCAAAAAGAATGTGTTAAGGGGTTCGACTACTGTGACGACCGGAAGGTCAGGATTATTATAAAACATCATTTTGAAATAATAACCGTTTGAGAAATCGTTCCGAAGTTTATACGCATTTACAGTAACTAAGCGGAACACCGGATTTCATCAAACAGTCTTAACAATTAAGGCAGTCCTCTAGTTTCTCGGCTGTTTTTTTTATGGCTTCTCCAATAATTTTTTACGGGCAAACCATCGAATTAATCAATCTCATTGGTTTTGCATAATCTTTAATAACATTTAAATAAGGTTTACAAATTTTGAAGTCAAAATATATAATAGAATAAAAGATATAGTGGCCGACAAGACATCAAGTAAAAGAGGCTAAATTACAAAAATTGACTTTTTTATACACTTTTGAAAATCACATTCTATTTCTTACTCATTTTTTCTTAAGTTTTTCGCTAGTAGAAAAAAATTATCGGTGCAGTAGTTTCTGAAATATCGTGGTTACCGTTTCGAAAAATGGTGTTTCGATAAAAACGCGTTTGAAAGTTCGTGCGTGTACGACGCGCGCATCGTATACCTGCTCCGTTCGAGGGACGTAACTTGTGAACCACTTCGAATATCGAAAAATCCTTTGACACGCAAAGCCTTCAATTAATGAGCTCAAAAAAAAACACACACACACACACACACACAGAAAATTGCCCGATCAGAGAGACAGAATATCACTTGAAACTGCATTTTTTAAATTTATCTTCTTTTGTATATGTATATATACATAGACACATGTGTCCGAGAACCGAGCCAGTTCAGTGAATCACCGTCCCTTCCTCTTCCGTCGCACGGCCATCGACCGAGAGCGTAGCGTCCAAACTTTCGTCGTTCCGTTCGCCAGGATTGAACAATAATAAAAAAAAAAAGACAAATACAAATGCGGGCATTTGAATTTTCGACGCGCAAAATCGTCGCCTTTTAATTACCGTCCGCTGACGTATCGCCTCTGGCAATAAAATTCCAGGCTCATTGGTATGAACGATTAATGAGTTATTTCTCCAAGAATTTTGGGAAATAAATTCGTCCGAAACGAAATACTTTTTTTCTCTCTTCCGGTGTCTATGCCTAATTATTTTCCCACTCGTATTCTGTCCAGATTATCATCACCCGAGATGTAAGGAGCGCCGAAAATTTCGCTCCACTTTCGCGTTGTCAATAGGACAGCAGTAGCGAAAGGGAACGGATCGATTGATTTTCGCGTTTGGTGATCCTCCGATAATTCGTTTGGTCGATAACGATCGTCTGTTCTGAAATCAGAGATCCATATATATATATATATATGTTTGTGCGACCGATAAAAATTGAATAAAAAAACAGAGGTAGCGTTTCGAATTTTGGCAACTCGACACTTCGTGAAAAATCTTCGATCGCGTCGATGTAAGGTATTATAAACGTTTCCCTGTCGATGGTACGTGCGTTTGATTCAGAGAGCGATTATAATGAAATGTATACATATTCATACACACTTACACCACTCATGTGAAGAATATCACCTGAAGTGTGTCATTCAAAAGGAACGTTTAGATGCCTCGTATAATTGTCAAAATGATCCCCCCGCTTTGCGTTTTTTTGTATGTTTGAGAAAGAAAAGCATTTTCTAGTTTTTTAAGTTTTCCTGTAGCTCGGATATTTATTTTATTTTCCTTTCTTCGTCTCATGATTAGGCTTCCGAGGTTTTAAAAATGATTGGGAGTTACGTGGTTTGTTCTTGCTTTGTCATCTGAACTTTAGTGATCGATCTCGAATCTGTTGTTTAAACTTTTGATGAAAATTTATTTCATCTGTGTCAGAGTTCAACTGATTCTTTGATTGTTGCTTAACACTACACTTCGTAATAATAATACAAGTAAAACAACTCAAGCAGTTAAATAAAAACAAAGTACCCATATGGGAGTGATTCAAATCCGAGGCATTTATATTTTCCTTTTGGGCGTCGCTTTTCTCTCTATCCTGTATGCACACGCGTTACAGTACTTCGGATACTGAATTATTAATAAGAATATGGATTGTATAGATAGCTATCGAGTCGTCGATGAAAATGCGATGAGATTTTTGGTAATTGTACAGAAAGTGGGATAGACTTTGGATGACCTTGATCTTGAAATATGTTGGTGAATAGATCCCCCTGGTAGAATTTGTTTCCCATATTTTTCTAAAAAAACTCCTATTTTCTCCCAAAATTGAACCGATTTTTTAAATGAATTGAAACTTCGGAGAATTCCGGAAAAAAAATGTCCACATTACTCCAAAATTTGCCAAATTTCTCCGCATTTCACTGAATGAAATCCCTATTTCTTGCCGAATATCATTAATTAGTTTTCTTATTTAAAAAAAAGCTTATGTAAACCTTATTTTAAAAAAATTCTACCAGGTCGAATGAGTTCACGCGTGTATATTCGCACATATGCATATATAAAGCGCGGAGATTCGAAGTTATTCGTATTTCGATTCCCATAAAGTCGAATGATTGTACAAGCGTAGTCTCGGGTGTTGAGAAGAGTGTCCGAAACACACCGACGTCGACACATACCCCGACGCGAATCAAAACAAACTCACACAAAACCGAGTAAGCAAGCGAATGCAAAGGAAAATGTTTCGTAAATTGTGTTGTAACGTGAAAGGTCACGCGACGTCAAATATCAACACCGGACTAAAAAGTAATCATTTTCGCGGATGTGCACCTATGTAGAAGCAAAGTTGTCAGAATCACATAAGAAACAGCATCAAGGTCGAGGTCATCCTATTGTTTCGAGTACCGGTACTATATAAGATGCTATTTTCTGTACAGTCGTCAAACTTTTCGTGAAAATAAAATCACGGGGCCATCGAGCATTTGTCATGCCACCAAATGTTTCGAAAATAATCGTACCCTTAATTCGATCCGTTTTTCGTCACTTTCTCCCGATCGCAAAGTTTGACATTGAACGAGTGAGAAAGAAAAGTTCGAGTTTCGCTGCGTCTTCTCATTTTGCTTAATTCGATTATCGAGAATGTAAAACAGGGGAGTTACAGAGTTAATAGTCTGCACGCTATCGCGAAAATAATTTACGATGTGAATCGTTTTGTACGGTAATGTGTAAATCGAAACGAGCCGAACGAAGTAAACGCGTTATTGACGAAATCGATAAACGAAGATCGACTCTCGAACGCTCGACGATCGAATATGTATATATTGTAAATGGACATCGCGAGTGGTGACTTTAATTATTCATTAATTGCATTGTTAATTATTATTGGCGATATGGTAGGAAATAACGGCACTTCAAGCAAATTAATCGTAATATTTATTTCGTAGGACTTGTAGCGTGCGTGTGTGTGGTTATGTATCCCGGATAATTCATAAGTTGGTGAATCGAAGTCATCCCCGAAATATTCATTTCAGATGAAAAAGTGAGAGGCGATATTTAAATTTGTCAACAATATCCTGGTAGCTATGGATTTTTGTGATGTGGAGGTAGCGACCACGTTCCAAGGTCAGCGTAACTTTTTCAAAGAAATGGTACAATAATTAGGGTTCCTTTATTAAGCACAGAAGATGTGTTATTGCGAACAAACGTTTTTCACATTTCCGATAAAAATTGGGCCGGGATATTCGAGTTTAAAGTCCAATTTTGGTTAACAAGTTCGCGATAGAATTACGCCCGATTTTTTTTTCGAATAATAAACCGAAATTATAGAAAAGTATGTATCAATTTGTATTGTGAGCTCTCGCGTATGTTGTATATGCTGAAAAAAATGAATTCGCACCCGCTTGCTTCGGTTTGCACGTCTCGCGGGTGAGCTACTACCGGTGTTTGTTTCGACCATGGAGACTAGAGTAAGGGAGTGGGCACAGTGTTTTTTAGAAGTGGACACGGAATCCGTGCCTCTTGTGGCGGCGCTGCAGTTGATGAGTTCAATGCCATATATATATATATATGGCGTTGATACGGGGGGGGGGGGGCGCTATGGTGTTTACCTCTCTTACTTGCTGCCACTCTCTCGACGCGAATTAAAAAACTACACACACATACACACATTACGCGCATGGAAAAGGAACGAGCTTTGTGCTGCGCAAGCGCTGAACAATACTCCTATTGGCCGAAGTTGGCTACCTTTGTGACGCTTCTGGCAGAATACGAAAGTATTGAAACAACGAATTTCCAATACGCTGGTACTACGTATTCTCCTATCCTGTGTTTACTCCTTTACTCTAATCTCCATGGTTTCGACTTTGTCGGCAAATATCGTAGCTGATTTTCGCATCCGTTTGGTGACAACGAGACATCATTTATGGCCGCATGGGTAATTGAGTTAACCGTTCTGTGAACACACGCGCACTCACGATTTTGACAAACGCCATGTAGCACATTCTAATTCCTCGTAATGGATATGCCATGTATAATTTAGTAGAGCAGGATCAGCGCTTACAGATCGAACGTAAGAAAAAACAGTAACTTTAGCACTCCCATAACGAGGTTATGGTTTCGTAACCCTGAAAGCATTATTGTCCGCGTGACATGGAGGTTGTCAGATGGACAAAAAATCGCTTGTGCCACGTTTCGTTCCATTTAGTTGGCTGTCAGCGACACTGCGGCCATCCCAATGTGTCTTCACTCGAATCGTGACTCACGCAACCCAAAGCGTAATACATTCTTTTCAATGTGGCGCGCCGTGCCTCGTATTCCTACTAAATGGTCCAACGCGATTTATTCTTTCTCCTGATGTCCCCGATAGCAGTTTCTACAAAGGGTTTTCCAAAAAGTCGTCTAAATAGGTACGAAACTTTTGCTGGACACCTATCTAGAAGCTGATATCCCGGAAAGATAACTTTTCGGTGATCGTTAAGGAAAAGATAACCTCTGCGCGAACGTTTTCCCCCTTTTAGATGACTTTTGGATCGCTTTCGGAAACTCCTGTCTGTAAATGTACTCAGGTAACAATTTCCGAATAGTTGCTCGGGTTTGTGAACGGTTATATAACGACTGCCTAGAAATTGCCTGCGAGTTATCACGTAACGAATAGTTGACTTTCTGAATAGGTGTCAACTTGAAGATACCTTTGGAAATTTGGTACCTACATTGAGCAAGGTTCGGACAATTATTTGCGTTTCCACTTAGGTACGAATGATAGCATATATCTCTAATAATATATACTATTATTATTACCATTATTCGATATTATTTCACTCATTGTTGTTGATGTTGTTGTTGTTAAAACAATTCTTTTTGTAACACGATTCGATGAGAATATTAATATATATATACATACTATATATACACACATACACATACATATACAAATATATCTAACCATTTGTAACAGCAGTAATTGCATATTTTAATTTTTAAAGTTCAGGTTCGTCCAACTCAGTTCATTCCAACTCTCCCTCTGCTCAGGACTCAAAAGTGATATTCGATAGATTATCTAAATGTATCGTATCAAATGCCTATCCAAAAGATCTCTATGCTTTACGATTTTTCTTAGTTCTTGAGAAAAAGCATTTTCTACTTTTTTCGAGTTTTCCGGGAGCAGGAATTTTTATTTATTTATCCCTCACGTGATGTACGTCATGTCAGGAGTCACATGGGCTTGCGTATTTTTGATGGTTATTTGAACTTCCTCTGAACATCTAAAAAAGTCCTTAAACATGATATTCGGCAGCGAATATACGTTTCTTTTTTTTTTCATGTCTCTTTCCGGGCCACCCTGTACATAAACTCGCAAATGACGCATCACAGAATTTCGGTTTGCACCGATCGCAGCGCCTCTTATGGCGAAAATCTTCACCAGCCATTTTTACATGCGGAACGAAGAAAGACAAGTTTAGACTCCTGATATAGTGATTTGGTCTTTTGAGTCTTCACGCTGGCAGTACTGATATCGTTGTCGTCAAGAATTCAATATGGCTCCCGGTCAATAGACGAAGTCTCCGAAGACTTCTCCCGTTAGAGTGCCGGAAGCTTTCGGTCGGATCGCGCCTGAGGTCGTACCTATGCATAAATAGGTAGGCCGATAATTTCGCAGTTCCGCAGGTATTTTTCTTTTTTTGATCTCGAAAAAAGAAACGTTTCTTCCGTGGTGAGAGAAAAAGGGCGGGTTAAGAAGATAAAGAGAAAGAGAAAGTGACGGAGTCCGCGAGTTCTCATCCATGTTCGCGCTTGTGTACGGGAGTTACGATGTTCGATCGAGGATCTCGCCGGGCTTACGAAGGGATGAATCCGCTGTCCCGAGCAATCGTCTCGGTTCAACAGGATTAAACATGTGATCGAAATACAACGCGAGAGAGAGAGAGAGAGAGAGAGAGAAAGAGGGCTGTGCTCTTTTCTTTCTTTGCCGCGCCCGTCCCTCTAGAATAGAAAAAGACAGTGCACAACTGTCAAAATCTAACGCGATTTAGTCAGTGGTGTCAGCTTAGAAAGGGAACGAAGGGAGAAAAAGAAACGCTTGACAAGCGGGGGAGGGGCCAAGTTACAAAATGGCTTCGGGCGACAATGTGGATGTGATTGAAGTTGTCGAGACGAGCTTCGGTGGACCCACCCGAGGCTCAGAGGCCTCGAGAACCGACGATTCCGGTGACGAGGATGGTGAGTCAAATTTCCTTTCGATCGATTCGTCAATCACTTTTTACACATAACCTCTACGCGTAACTTTGCGAAATCGTAAATGACTATCGTTCCTTGAATTTAGCGTTTTATATCGCGTTCTTCAGTTTTTGGAAAATATCCACGTGCGCACGTGTCAAAGAGTTACGACATCGATAAACGATGTCAAATTTGACACGTCGCGAACTTTGACAGCTGACGCGTTTTTGTATTCACGGTGATTCGTCGCGTGATTCACGATTCGCAAAAGTTTTCATTGCGTCCTTGTTTCCAATCCCGATGAGCGCACGATATATTTTTATTGGAAAGTAACGATGATAGCAATTTCGAGGACGCGCGCGTGGGAACAGATCGCGTTCAGGTTTCATGGCTATGAGTAAATGGCCCCTATTGTTTGTTTTCAGATAAATCAACGGGTGAAAAAGTTACAGCCTTTGATGTGAGTACAAACGACAATTGAACAGCAATATTCTCTTCTATTGCCGACAGATTTATGCTCTGATATATCCTCGTTCCATTCCGTTGTATATTCGTCTGAAAAAGCTTTGCTCGGAAGCAGTACTAAAAATGATGAAAACGGGCTTATATTTTATATTCTGAGGTAGAAAACAATAAGTCATGTTTCAATTTCTATCTTACCTTCTGTGTATTGATATTAACAAGGTTGTTGAAAAGTTGAACAATCAATCTCAATCTTTACGAGTTCCAAAAAGTAAAGATATCGCTATTACATTTATATGCAATTAAAATTTGAATAATTGTAACACAAAGAATATTTTTTCCTGTTATATTTGTGATTATTCATAATCATAGTTCGAATGTTCATTGCCGATCACTACATAAGAATTCTAAAGAATGTTCACGTGACAAATCTGTGACGAATCATTAAAAAATTCTTTTTTTGAAATATTAAAAAACATGTAATTATAAGCATTATTCTTGTTCGAATTGCTCGGACCTGGCAAACCCACACGAATCTGCAAATCTAAACGAATCACATTCGGGTAGAAGAAATATTTGTTTTCGTACCAATGACGCAAACTTAGTCATCGTGACAGATGGCGTTGTGTATTTAACACGCATTTTGTTTCCTACTCTCCGCTAAGATATCGCTTGGATATCGTTATCTCATTTTCACACGTGTTGGAAAGTGGCTGAAGAGACGCAAAGTCGGATGCGAAGCAGCCGCATCAGTGGAATACCAGAGATGACAGAGTTGCGTCGTTGTCGTTTGAACAGTCTCGACCTTAGCCGTTCGGAAGACCCGGATTCTAGCGATCAAAGTCAATATTCCGAAAGCTCGGATGTAACTACAATCTCCGTTTGTTCATTATCGTTAGTTTTGAATAAAGAAAGATGGGATTTTATTCGTGACACAGACTTCGGCGACTCAACATGGGAGCGGTGGATCAAAAACGCCGGTGGGCGTTTCGAGGAACAAATCGGAGAGAGAGAGGAAGATCGGTCATCGGAGAGTCGGCGTTGGAGGAGAGATCACGTATAAAAAGGTAACCGGACGAACGGTGCGTCCCCTCTGTGAATGTATTGATCGATCTGTTTGGTGAATTATCGAAAATTCTCTTTTATCCAGATTCAAACGACCCAAATTATGGGGTCTATACAATTGGGAATACAACACGCTGTAGGTGGTCTCGCTAGTAAACCTGAGAGAGATCTGCTCATGCAGGATTTTATGACAGTTGAGACAACGAATTTTCCAAGCGAAGGCTCCAATCACACACCCGCTCACCACTTTTCCGAGTTCAAATTCAAGAATTACGCTCCTATAGCATTTCGATACTTTAGGGATTTGTTCGGCATTCAGCCGGACGATTTTTTGGTAAGCCTTGCCGATCTTTTTACACAAATTGTACTTCAACTCGTGATCACTCCGTGTTCACGTTTATTGTTTTTGGTCGATCGAAAATCTTTTCGCAGATGTCAATGTGTAGTGCGCCGTTACGGGAACTATCGAATCCAGGCGCTAGTGGAAGTATCTTTTATTTAACGGAGGACGACGAATTTATCATAAAGACTGTACAGCATAAAGAGGGAGAGTTTTTGCAAACTCTTTTGCCTGGATATTATATGGTACGGACCGAACGATATTTGAATACTCTCTTCGAAACAACTTGACATTTCATTCTATCCTTCATGTTTTGTTTCGACAGAATTTAAACCAGAATCCGAGAACTTTGTTGCCAAAGTTTTTCGGTCTTTATTGCTACCGTTGCAATAGTAAAAATGTTAGGTTGATTGCGATGAACAATTTGTTGCCTTCGGCGGTGAAATTACACCAGAAATACGATTTGAAGGGTTCGACTTACAAGCGAAAAGTACGTATCATAAGAAAAGTACCGTATCGGACGACACGAGCGATGGATAAATCTCATATTTTGCATAGGCATCGAGAGGCGAAAGATCGAAATCATCGCCCACGTACAAGGATCTCGACTTCATGGAGCATCATCCCGAGGGTATTTTTCTCGAGGCCGACACTTATGGAGCTCTCGTGAAAACGATACAGCGAGATTGTCGAGTACTCGAGAGTTTTAAAATAATGGATTACTCGCTCCTCGTTGGAATACACAATCTTGATCAAGCGGCGAGAGAAAAAACTGTGAGTACGAAATTTTTGGATGGATCCTGCAAGAATGAAGAATTATTACCTACTCATTTTTTTCTTCGTTCCGTCGTAGGAACAAAGATTATCGGCAAGCGCGGACGAGGAGCCTGGTGAGCCGGGTTACGATAGCGGCGCTTTCGTCAACGCGGAACGTGACAAAGAACGCGAGGACAGAATCGGTGCTGTCGCCCTCAATCGCTCGAAGAGCATCAATAGACAGAGGCTGGTGGCACATAGCACAGCAATGGAGAGTATTCAAGCGGAGAGCGAACCGATAGATGAGGAAGACGATGTACCGTGAGTATTCTTCTCCGAATTCTTAATTCTTCTCAGCTAGAAATTATCTGATATCAAGTACCATTAAAAGTTAGTCGAAGTATCATCGAGTCTTCCCCCTTAGGACCTTTGAACATTTTTTTTTTTCATCCCAAAATTTGTGATCGTCGTGTAAAGAAAAAAGTGCTATTTCGCACGGAAAATTCTGCCATTTTCGTGTACCAAGTTTGAAATGAATCGGTCGTATAGTTTTCAAATGGCAGTGAACACGGACTTTTTCCAAAGTCCGTGTTCAAGAAAAACTAGAGGAGCGCTACGAAATAATCAATAATTTCGGGAGTTTTGCTCTGATTAACTTGAAATTTTTGCTTCATATTTTTGAAATGTTTAACTGTAAGAAAAGACAAAAAAAATCAAATTTTTCAAAAGTGCAAATCCCTACTCTCTCCTTAACGAAATACCGAAATTCCAATTAATTCATTCAATAATATATATACAATCTTTCGGGAGGGAAAACGTTGCGGAAACTGGGGAAAACCATTTTCGTATTCTAATAATTACTTTCGTGATAATTACTTTATTTAATTAATTGAGGTCTGTGCTTAGATATCTTTGGTTGGTTGGGGGAAAAAAGCGTTAATTATGCCGTTTGAGAATTTATGCGAAAAACGTACAAAAATTTTTTCCATTTTGCTGTGAGCTACGTTAATTGATCATTTATATTGAACAATAATCCCTTGGATCCTTCGGAGTCCAACGATTTCCGGAAAAAAATAATTTTCTCCTGTGGGCAAATTATATTCGAAGGAAATTGATTTTCATGAGAACTTAGCGAAGTATCAGTGGCAAGACGTTTTCCATTAACGATGATGACCTATGTATTCTATTCCTAGCAGTCCAGGCGGTATCCCCGCGAGAAACGCCCGCGGCGAGCGCCTCTTACTCTTCGTCGGTATAATCGACATATTGCAGAGTTACAGGCTCAAGAAGAAACTAGAACATACCTGGAAGTCCATGATACACGATGGGGTGAGATATTAAAAAAAAAAGAACAAAAATAGCACGAGTAATAATGAAATGGCTGATTATAACAACAAATACATCAGGAGATGAAATTACAAGTAAAATATATAAATTGGGACCGACATAAATAAATTTTCAAAGACAAGATAAATTAGGAATAAATTAAAAGTAACAGGGACAATCAAGATTAAATAATCAATATCGAACACAGAAATTTTTCGACGTGATTTTTTCACACTAAAAATCCTCTCCCCAGGACACGGTATCCGTGCATCGACCGGGTTTTTACGCTCAGCGCTTCCAGGACTTCATGGCCAAGACCGTATTCAAGAAGATTCCCTCACGTAAGTACCATCCAAATCAGCCTCTCCTAACGAACTTGACGTCGATGCTGGCACTTAACAAGGCCCATTCCTGAACGCTCGTCGAATCTTCCAGCGTTCCCTCTAGTACAATGATAGTTACGAAAAAAAAAAACGAAGAAAAAAAAAAACAAACAGAATCTAACAGAAAGGACACACTCGTGTACCTGCGAATAGGGGTGGTTACGAACACCGGAGGGGAGGTTTTACCGATTTTCTGCAAGAATGTCTCAACTCATACACGTGCCACTTCTCTATATTGTAATTCACTAAAAAAATTGTCGAGGAGACAACGACGCCGTGAAATTGGCCCAACCTCCCCCCCCCCCACCGCCGTGTCAAGTGCGTTTAAAATCGATCGCGTGGATTCTCGAATATTTTTATAGTCTTCAAAAAACTCGAGAACAAAAACGAATCCAAGTTTTCCAATAGTCCCGCAATATTACGTAACGAAAGACGCGATTCTGCGTCAATATCGAAAGTGGAACGAAGGCTTGTGCGTAAGGTTGTTCTCCCGAGGTGTAGGAGAGGGAGATATTTAGGAAAAGGAAAATGCGCTGTGCTCGCGCATCCTCCGGGAACGCGCGTACGATTAGTAGTCCAACGTAAAAGTAAATATAAAACGTGAAGATTCCGTCGATTAACGCATAATGAAATAGGCTAGTCGAGAATTATCGTGTTCGTTTGAAATTTACAAAAAATTAATCTTCCTCACGGAGATACGCGTTAGGGTGACCTTTGTGTGGACACGAATTCTTTATTTATTATAACGCATATCCCCTAATTTTGTTCCAAGTACTGAGGTGTACTAAAATATTAAATTTTGTTTTTACGATGACATCGATCCCTGCCGAGTGGACCTTGAACTTTTACGTTAAATAAATGTTGACTGTTATCTTCGATGTGCAAATTGTTTACTAAGAATTAAATAATGGTTCACGTTAATCCAAAGAAACAACGAAATTCACATTAACGTTTTATCAAAATTGTAACACAACTGACTCGTTGGATTAATTGTTTTGGATATTTTATTCGTAAAGTCGTTTTTCCATGTATAAGTTTCGATGCGAGTCGACACGGTTCACGGTACCTAGAATGCCCCGGAGATTTTTTTCTGCAACATTTCAGGGTAAAATGAATAAAATTGGGACGTATGCGTTAAAAAATACGGATTTCGAAAAGAATGACGAACTTCCTCGTATACGTGTATACGCGTACGTACGAACACGACGGAGTCCTCGTGCATATGCAATAGAGCCTCGATTATCCGAACCCGTCTGGACCGAGCCTAGATCCGATTGGCGAAAGTTCGCGCAACAAAAATATGAAATCACGCGTGGAAAACGTATTTTCTTTGCTCATGCATTTCTACCGTATATTTTAAGGACAACAGAGAGCAAATACTTTCCACCGCAACATCCAACATCTACTTTTCAATTTTTTATTCAATAAATTTGTAAATCTTTGTTCAGCGTTTGTTCGCTGCGCGTTTTTCTTAGCATCTAAATCGCGCGGTCGCTTAAGGGGAACAAGCCCCATAGAGCGCGAGTACGAAACCAGTGTGTACTTAAAAAAACGTATGCAAATGTCAATTGGAGTCCGAAGACCGTTTAGATTCGTTCGGGCGTTGTCGGAAACTGACGTTCGGCCGGCGCCAGCGCATAAAAGTTCGAGCCCGTGCAAAATTGGGCACGCCTGTCGTTATTCGCAACATTGTAAGCTCGGATCGGTAACGAATCATCTAGCAATAAAATTGAACGTTACGGTTCGGATAAAACGAGTCATATCTCGGCATAATCGAGGCTCCGATGCACGCACGGGTAGCCACGTGTATGTACAAAGAGAGAAATGCGAGAGCAGTAAGCAGTAAGCTAGCTTATTGATATATATATATATATATATATATATATATATATAAATATATATATTTATATTTGTATATATATATATATGTAAGTAAATATCACTAGCACTGACGAGATGAGCTACGATCTCGTGCCATCATGATCACGAGGTATTTAACGAAGCATGTGTAGCCTGCCAAATTTATCGTTCGATTTGTATACGGTCGAAGTGCCGAATATGCTCAATATTTTCACAATCTCCGACGAAATATGTCTCGGTGTAACGAATCTAAATACGTAAATTTGTTGTCTTCCCAAACGCCCCGAACTTATACACAAAAACCTCGAGTATTTACGATTGTCACTCAACAGTATTAAGGGAATATAAACAAGGATGAATTTTAAACACTATTGTACGCACATTACGCCGGGCCAACGGTTACGCGATACTCGCAATTTTATCACTGTTATTTCCTGCTCTTTATTAAGCCAACAACCCAGTTTTTTTTATTCAAATATATATATTTTTACACGAACTTCGCGTTCTACCTGAATCGTGGCGATTTGCACTAAACACTTTTTTGTTATTCGAAATGAAGTTTTCCGAAGCAAAAGTGTTGCGTAACAGTTTTATGCGATTGGTGTCCACAAGCGTCATAGCTGAGTGTTTCCCTGTAGTGGGGAGAAGAAAAACAAAACGTTTGCTCATAATCGCGATCCC
Organism: Ophioninae sp. A BG-2022a; assembly: GCA_030523105.1. Taxonomy (NCBI): domain Eukaryota; kingdom Metazoa; phylum Arthropoda; class Insecta; order Hymenoptera; family Ichneumonidae; species Ophioninae sp. A BG-2022a. Next base: position 19,846 of record JAPYZI010000955.1, read on the forward strand.
GCAGGAAACATCTTATGGAAGAGCGGCTATTATACACGATCATTTACTCTACGTAAACGATACATTTTGTACTCTTTTTTTTTTGTTTTTCTTGTGCAAGGCGTATGATATTCAGCAGGCTTGTTCCTCTTGTTCAGGCGTATCAATTTCACCACTTTTTCTTTCGTTTCGTAACCTGAAGTGTCCACGGACTACGCGAAATACGATCGTTTTTTTTTTTTTTTTTTTTTTGCTTTTCTTTATCACAATTCTTTTTATATTTATTATGTTTCATTGCAATCACAATATTATTATTATTGTTATTATAAAAAGAATACTCGGATACGGTTTTATTTTTGGGAATCGTGATCTAATGAAATAATAACGGTATTCCGAATCTCGAGAATATCGTGTGATCTCGTTCACGGTACAGAATATATATATATATATGCAGTATCGATGTTCTTAAAAAAAAAACATTCAACGGAAAGGGAAGACGTCGATGTTACAGTTTACGACGTTTATAAATTCCAGTGCTAGCAGAATCTTTATGCTTCGCCATTCTTTTCCTGATTTTCTTTCGAAGGCGACCACGGTGCAGAAAAATATACAGATACAAGGAAGATTAGAAATTAGTTTGGAACGCGAGTGTACGAGAAAAAACGGCGACAAGAGAGAGAGAGAGAGAGAGAGAGAGAAATAGTGAGTGTGAGAGAGCGAGAGTTGGAAGTAGCCATATATATTTTCGTATTGTGCAAATATTCAGCTATAGTGATTGGATGTGGACACCAATGTAAATATTTTAATACTTCACAATAAACACTTTCGCTATTTACGAAACTCATTTCATTTATACGCCTGTCCACGATCCACTTTCTATAACTATGCCGACGATTCTTTACTCTGCGAGCACGTTTTTAAAACCTTTTTTTTTTGGATTCGACTGTCGTTTGGGTTCTGTCGTGTGGCTGAGCTTAGAAAGCGCGGCGGCGGTAAGAGGACTGTCAAACGTAATCTGCCGTGTAGTAGTTGAATGCAAATTTCTTTGATACGAGAAGGATTTGTGCGATTTGTGACCAGGCCGGTACCAATCCCAATTTTTTCAAAGGTAAACCTGCTATGCGCGCTGGACACGTTTCAAATTGTAAAATTTGTAGCGTTTGCTATCCCGATGCTACCGGCTTCAGTATAGTTTCCAAACGTCACTATTACGATACAATTCACATGAGATTGATCGCGAGGTGTCAACTTCCGGGCTTCCACAAAAAATGATGCGCACTTGCAGAGCTGGATTAGGAAAAACGCGAACGTGTATCGCAATGTTACTTTATTCCTATCGGAGTACCTTTCGTTATTTATCATTAAAAATAAGTACACCCTTGGATCCACTTTTCAAATATTTTCGGATTTCATTCAAGCCCCTGATTGATCAGTTTTTTTCCGCATTTTCGAAATAATTTCATTTTTTATATTGGAGAGTTGCCGATGCGTATTTCCAACTATTTACTAAAAGTGCTTTCGCAATCTTTGACAGTGTATTCCATATTTTTTTGATTATTATTATTAACGTTCACTTAGATTTATGTATTTCATTGAGATTCCATAGTTTTGTCACACGGCTACCTGTTATTTCGGTTGAGAGGATTGCCCTAAGATTAGTTTGATGTTCCGCCACCAGATGTCACGCTATTCGACAGATCCCAATACGTAAAATCATTTTTGATCGTTGACAAGAGTTTGAACGAGCTCGTGTAGAATCGTCGCGAATTTCTATAAGATATTCGTGGCGGAAAAGAAACGGCGCTGGTGTTGAACTTCGCACCAGTCGAACGCGACGAAAATTTATTTTGTCGTTAATTTGGGTTGTGGCTCTCCATTGAGCAATTATAATGCTTTTAATGTTTTCTCGTTTGATAAATATTCTTGTTGCACGAAAAGAGAACTGAAACAATCATTTTTGTCCGAACGAAGTTGGATTTATTTTTTACGAAATAAACTGTACGTCCGTGTTTGACTTTCGTAAGTCTGTGATAAAATTTCCGGGGGAACGAGTCTAATTATTTTCAGTGGATTGCAACGATGCAAATTTCAACATCACGAAAATCGATAGTCCCGATTTTGAAGTATCATCAAATTATACGATGTGCACAGGCACACACATATAAATATGCACTTTCGTTTAAAGCGTTAGACTACTGTGACGGCCGGAAACAAAAATTTATTTCGAAGAAACAACTGTGTTCATTGGAAAATCATTTGGACGTGTAACTTATACGTCATGAACTTTCCATGTCCTAATAACTTTTATTAATGAAATGTCCATTAACGAAGTTGAGTACCAAACGTCATTAAAAATATTTATAATTAAAATCTGTAACCATTTTTTTAAATCGGAAATAACAAGAAAAGCGAGTTCATATAAATACAAATATAATTTAGAAATCGATATTATTACACTCTCTTTATCTCTGTCAATTATAAAAAAAAGTTTTATCGATTTTTCAACGAAAAATTTCACTGCTATCGTTCATAATTGATGAAAGAAAAAGGTTACGCGGAGAAACGTCGGACTAAACCAATATTACACCGAACGAGTCTACCAAATTTCAAGTGAATCGTACTTGTGATATCTGGTCATTACGTTGAACCGCTCTTTTCAACTTCAGTTGTTTCGGGCTCGAAAATTTGTTAAGATAGTTACAGTAGTCTAGCTCTTCGATAAAATTGGTCATCGTACTTTCGAAATTGACGAAATTCAATGACGAAATTCATACGTAAACCCGGAGTGTCCCATTGGCAATACTTCATCATGGCAACGTTACAATCATGCTTCGATAATGTATCGTGACTGCGTAGATTTTCGTTTTCATTAGTTTTATTTTTTATTTTGAGATAAAGAGGAACAATTAAATTTGCAAGGCATCATCACGCGATCGGTTCACCTAGCGCTATACCGAGTCGAGCTATGGACATAAATCCGCATATATATATATATATATATACATATATATATATATATAAAATTTGTCTTCTTTGGTTCCTATCGTTAAAAAAAAATGTTGGGTATATTCATACATTGCGTTAGCTAAATGTCACTGTTTTTGTGTCCGTGCACTTCTTACGTGTCGAACCTACTCTGAACCTGACCTACCGCTACGCTACCGCAATCGTTTCAATCACGGTTATACGAATCACGAAACAGTGGACCTGCCCGAGATTAAGGGGAATCATCGAAAATTCCGTAACCTCGTCACCAGCTACATAGGTAAAATCTCTGTCTGTGTCTGTGTCATTGTCGTGTTTACATACTCACATACATATATATATATATATATACTTTTTTTTTCTTTTTTTTTTTCTTGCCAAATTATTTTTCTCCCTGGGCTTGAGAATTTCATCAAAACATAAACAAAACAGAATAAGAACGTTCGTTGGCTCGTTTGCTTTCTGTTTCTTCTTCGTATTGTCGTAGGCCTGCGTTCGATTTTACTCAACGTTTCGCAACGAAATACGACAGAACAAGACGGTCGTACGTATACGCAATAGTCTCTTCCAGCGTTTAGAAAAGTTTCGTCACCGTTATGTACACTACCGGCGATCAGAATCGACTTTGACCTCATTCTAAGGCAGTCTCGAAAACGAACTTTTCGACATTTTGGAAATCTTTCGCTTCGACCAATTTTTTTTTTTTGAAGACTTTTTATTTGTTCTTTTAAAAATTTCCTTCGAACCAGTGCCGGATTAGGCCAACGAAGGGTTCTGTAGAATATTCAATTACTTTTCGTCCGATTCACGATGTAACATAAAACATCAGTTTTTGAAAGTTCCCTCGATTTAACGTGAGAGATTTTCGAGATAACACTAAAATAGCTCCGAATTTTTTACATTTGATATTCATTAAAGATTTTATCCTTCAATTCATTTTTTACACGGTCAAATTTCGAGGCAAAACTAATTCTGTTATATGGTTAATCTCGCACTGTCCAAAATGGTTAAGGGGGGAGCCTGCTTTAGAGACTTCAAAAAATCGATTTTTCGAGGATTTTTTTTGGGAAGGAAAGAAATATTCGATTGAAACGAAATTTTCAGGATTTATTGTTGTATATTTCAACAGTCTTCTCAATTTTTTTCATTAAGATATATGTCATATTATGCTTGATACAAGCATTTCACCGAGACGCTTCGAGTATGCATTTGTCGTGCATACTCGAAGTTTCGTTTCAATCGGATATTTCTTTCCTTCCCAAAAAAATCCACGAAAAAATCGATTTTTTAAAGTCTCTAAAGCAGGCTCTCCCGTGAACGTGCAATTTAGGGTCTTTAATAGGATCAGGTCTCAAAAATACAAATTTGCTTTCAAAAACGATTTTTTTAATCTTTGCTTTTACAAAGTCATTTTTTTAATTAAATTTTGACTTTGATTGTTTCGAAGTCTCCTGGGGAGGGATCTCGTTTTCCCAAAACGAAACGCGAGTTGACAACGATAGAAGAATTTCACAAAATTAATCTCCTTCAATCACCCAGTTGTAAAACAGAGCTGGAGTGAAAAATACGTGCTACGAAAAATCGAAGTTCTCAATGTTTCAAACAATTCGATAATCGATGATTCTCCTCGTCCCTGTAAAAATATCGAACTCCCCATTTATCGCCGGTAGTGTATACGCATCCGTATTGTTTGTTTTTCACACCAATTCCAAAAATTCACGATTGTAAATGAGATTGATCGGCTCTGAAGATGTACCCTTTGGTCGTCGCACGTTTTCCTTGGTAGAAATAGGATTTGTTTATTTTTGTTTTTGTCAATGATAAAAACGCGCGCACACATCCAAGCACCGAGGAACGTTCAGGAACCGTCTCGACGTTCTCCAAACACACGGAAAGGAGACGTTTGGAAACGTTCTTTTCCTCATGAGATAGTTATTCATAATTCATGGATTGTATTTTCTTTTATCTCGTGTGGTGTGCGAATGTTTTGTGTTTGCTTCACGCAACGTTGGAATGACGAAAGTAGTGGATTTTATTTTTTCTTGATTTCTTTTCTTTTCATATATTCCTTTAAACGATAGGTTCTTTTAGGTGAGATCGATTATACCCTATTAGGGAAATGTTGAAAGATAGGGGAGAGGCAACAACCCAGCACTCGTCGGCACTCGTTGTGAAAATTATTGCATCCTTATGAATTTGTGTTGCAGCTTTGAAACATTCCCCATCGAAGAGAAAAAGTATATCTCGGCCGCTGAGGCCCCTCGAGGGTGACTTCGATTCGACCGGTGAGTCTTGCCACGTCTCTTTTTTTGTCGTTAATTCTCAACGTCAACTCGTTTCCTCGCGAGCCAATGATACAGCATTTTTCGACAAAACGAATATCCCGTTGCGTTCTTCCCAACTATAACGAACTTTATTTTTTCCATTATTGTTATTATTGTTACATAAATAATAGAAGTACTTGAGGTATTATTTTTATCCGTGATCAGTTTTGAGTGAAAAAAAGACGGATTATATTTCGTCGGATTGTGGCAAACGAGGAAGTCCTCACTCGCGGTTTAGGCGCTGTACTAATCAGCTGAGAGATTTACTTTTATTCCAGGATCCAGACGAACGTGTAAATGACACGAAAAAAAAAAAACAAATGTATTTTTATCGTCTAGCGAATCGTGGTTTTGATCGAACTTCGCTATATCCGAATCGTCGTAAAATTCGTCATAGTTACACGTCGATTGAGAAGTTAGGCTACTGTGACCAATCAGAAATGAGGAAATTCTGATTTTCATGACGACATTTCGGCGCTAGATGATTGAATCATCTAGTATTTGTTACACAGCTTCGTTGTTTGAATCAACGAAGCTGTATAACAAATTTCATTAACAATATTTATTATTTAAGCAGTTATAAATAATCTCGAGAAGGACAATCGAATGCGAGAGGTTCACCGGTGAAACAAAAACAAACGAGTTTTCTTAAGTTCATTACATACTTATGCAAGTGTCCAAATAAACGCTTTTTCCAGATTTAAAGAAATACTAATAAAGCGATTGAGATAACGATTATCAGGAATCAGTTTATTCAATTGCGCAAAGTTAAAATTACATCATAATTATTAATCGTTTCGTATTAATACCTTATGAAGAGAATAAGAAATACTTTATTATTATTATTATTATTATTGATAATTGCATTATTATTAAATTTCATTATTAATAATTACATGAATTATTCGTAATCATTGAATTAATAACTAATGAAAAAAAAAAACACTGAATAAGTGTACAGACTCGTGCACCACAATTTAGGTATTATTCTTCAATTTAAGGTGCTTCGAGTGTCGAACGTTCGAAATCTTCACAGTAACCTAACCCCTTAACGCGACAACGATTGTTTTTCTTCAATCTTTTCAATAAGTTTTTACGTTGGAAGGCAACCGCGGTGAAAAAAGTTGCAGACGAAAATGTCACATAAGGGAAAATGTAACGTAATACCGGTCACGAAAGAGGCTGTTGTTTCTTCTCTGTGCGGCAGAACGAAGAGTCCCGTTTGAATGTACGTCTTCATCTAGTATCGCCGCCGCCGCGATGAAATTTCCCCGAAAGTAACTTATCAATGTTTATCCACGTTTCCTTTTTTTTGTTTCTGTTTTTCTTTCTCATCGGAAATGTTTCCTTTCTATTTTCATCGCATTATCGTCGTCATTGGCACTACTTGCGCGTGATAGCGGTTCTTCCTTCGTTCTTGTCTCTTTTGTTTACTTGTCTCTTATGTTCTTTTGTTTTGTTTTCGGTCTCGTTCTCTTTCTTTCGTATCCCGCAGTATCCTCGATTGTTTATTTCTCAAGTGCATACGCGCAGCTTCAATGACTAATTATGACTATATCTATATATATGGTGAATGTTATATATATGATATTGTACGATGGTTTAGCGGTGTCGGCAACGGGAAGTACGGCAATGCATGCTACATCACCCACAAAACTCGGTGAGTCGCCTCCTCTGACACTTCATTCGTACCTCTTCTCTCTTATCCTTCATTCACATATTTTCGCCCATTCCACTCTCGTCCGTTTCCAAAATTATCCTCTATATTTCGAAATTGATTGTTTCGCTGATGGATGTTTGGAGGATCTCTTTTCCGATGTATCAGCGTTCGATGAAAGTTCGACTGCAAAGATCATATGCATAATTGACATCTAACTTGGCACGAGTAATGCTCCGTTTGATAAAAGCGTGTGGGCGGGATTCTATTTACGGGGATTTTTAATGATATTACGAATAAAGATATGCATGTAGGGTTTGCTAGGCTCAATAAATATAATCTTCAAATACATCGAATCCATTATTTATTATTTATTTTGTGCACTTTAAATAAAGAAAACAAAGAAAACACTATTTACAATAGCTTCTATTAGTACTCTGCTGTTTAAATTTCAAAATTGGGCCATTCGAAACAGACAAATTTTGAATTTTTTTCCTTCAATATATCACGAGCAACCGACTGAACTAGGCTGTTTAATGTACATGCAAAAACAACTAAACGGTCGCGGCCAACACAGAGGAAGAAAACAATTGCATTTTGCAAAAAAAATGAAATCAAAATTTTTTACTACTTCTAGTTCAGTCGGTCGTTGTAGGTATACGAACTATGCAGTTAAAATTTCGTAATAATCGGTTCAGTAGTTTCGTAAATTTTAGCATCGTGCGAAGTAAAAAAAAAAAGGTGTTTAGTCGTTAAAACGTGCTCAAAGTTGATGTTTAATCGCAAGAAAATTGACGTACGCTTAATCAGCGGTGCCTGCACCATTTTGAGAAAACAATTGTTGAATATATTGACTTTCGGAAAACGTAACTAGCTGCTCGAGTACACGTAATTCGATAACACTTTTCAAAAAAAGTGGTAGCTGTACATACTTTTATCAAACAGACTGGGATCAACTTCCTTTCGATCAGATCGAAATTCCAGCCGATCTTCCATTTCTTCCGGACGAATTGTGTTAGATCGCCTATTTTTTAATGTAATCTCTCTACGAAAAGTTTCACGTTGAACTTTCGTTGAATGCAACTCTTTTCTTTCTTCTTGAAAAAAAACTCTTTCCGAAAAAATCTTTCCAAACTCATCGGCGAAATTCTCGGGATTATTGAAATTTTAATCTGGGTAAATTGTTTGCGAACGGACGCTGACGTTTTTCATATATGAAATACAACATTCGTTTTCATCGCCTAATTTTTGAATTGGCTTTCTCAACGACTATCGTGATTCCTCGTCACGATGTCATCAGAGAAACAGTTTTTTTTTCTTCGTTTCTCTCGAGACGTTGAATATTGTTTTTCGCTTTTGATTGAAATTTTCTTTCACAACTCAGATCTTAAATGATTTTTTTTGAAAAGAAACTTGTTAATTGTTTGAAAGAAATAAAGTAACGTTGACGTCCTACTTCGTTATCAAGTACGAGCTTCCTCTTTCGCATTTTCGATCATTTTCCCTCGGATTCGTTGCTTCAGCGATTATTGCCTGACGATAATTCTCGCATACCGAGCATGTGCATTTTATTCCGGCGAATGAACGACTGTTCTAATTACCCCTGGAACCGGATATATTGTTGAATTAGCGAATCCGGGAACGGTGAGCCTGCGGTTTGCTGTGACGTTTCCTTCATCTTCGGTACATAATAATCGGCCTTGCGCGTTATTGTCCAATTTTGCGATATTCAAGAGTCACGAATACTTACGCTTTTAACTACACTTCAGATTTTTCGATCTCAGAATCGTTCAGAAATTTCGTAAAAGAGATTTAGAAAATTTGGTGGGCAAAATGTATTTTCCATATGAAAGTATTTTTTAATTGTCCAAAATGTCTTTTTTCCGGAAATATTCATTGGCAATCAATGTTCCGAAATAGCACGTGATCATAGGAAGAAATCATCTGTTCTTCGGAAATTATTGGATTTATTGGAGGAAAGTTTTTTCGAAAATTTTATCGGCATCCTTGTTTCGCGTGTGTCTTACATTTCATTATAAATATTAAGGAATCGTCTTGGTGTGATCCTTCGGAATATCACGGCTTTTTGCGATTTTTTAAATAATGTTGTAATAAACTAATCGGTCTCGTTTTCTTTTTATACATAAATACATTCGTGCCGAATACAAAATTATTATTTTTTTGTTCATTTGTTCAGTATATAATAATTGAATAAATTGTTGAAATGACACGTTGAAAAAAAAGGTCCTGTACGGAGTACGCGATTGCGGCCACAATTTTGATGTGAAACGCTGTAGTGTAATAATTTGAATTTGAATTCAAAAATTTGAGAGGATGCTCAGAACAGTGTATACTATACGATAATGCAAAAAAAAAAACGATTTTTTGAAAATTTCACACTGAAACGATCCCTTAAGGGGTTAGGCTACTGCGAAAGCCGGGAAATTAGAGTTATTTAAAAAATGTAATTTTGAAGGAAGAATTAAACCGATTGAAAAATCGATTGGACATTCACTTTTATATACATTACCAAGATATACATAGAAATTTTATGAAAAGGTATTAACAATTGAAGCTGTTATAAATGTAACGCTCAAGTTTATCAGCGACCATGAGGGGTTCAGGAGAGTACTTGATTTGGAGCATCCCGTTGATCTGGACTGGAAAAACGTATTTTTTAAAACAGATGATGTTAGTTGAGACTTGACCGAGCTCTGTTTGTATTTCAATAATAAAAAAAATTGATTTTTTTCGTCGTTTCAAGAAAAAATGAATAACTAATGGAAAAAAGTGAGAAATGAAAGATCGATCAAGATCAGACTAGTATTACTAATGAAAAGTTCACCAGCGACGAATGATATTTGTTTAATTATGACAGTAGCCTAATTCCGAGAATCCTCCTCGAGTAACGGACCGCCGAAAAGCGACAAGTCAACTGATTAATACCGAAAAAATAAAATCACAGGAAATCACAGATATCACCGGATTCCCACGCTTGATAATTCCTCCCCGAAACCCACTTGCCCTGATTCCCCCGACTCGAAAAGTGCAACCGTTCGGAAAAGCGAGCCCGCGATATATCGAAACGGGGTCGAGACTCCTTTGAGAAAGAGAAGGTGCTAACACGAATGGAACCGCGCGATTGGAAATACAGCGAGTCCGAGTGGAACAGAGACGGTCGTGAGCAGCAGCGGAGCTGTCGTCGTCGACGGAAATTCAACGAGCTCGGTGCCAATAGCAACTTCGACACCAGTGAATCTGCCAACATCGGGTGGTGCGATCGTGTCGGTAGCGCCGCCTCCGCTGACCGCTGGCCCGATAACAGCCGACGGTCCACTTCGTACGACGAGTTATCCGGCAGTGTTGAAGGGTCGAGGTGGCGGAGGTGCCAGTCCGCCAAATCCGAATCTCGTGCCATCCGGAAAAATTCCGCCGCCCGTACCGCCGAGGGGAAGCGCGGCGGGTACGGGCGGTGGTACTTCCGGTAGATCGGGGATTCGTCACGACGATCAGCATCATCATCATCATCAACGGGGTAACGTCTCGTCCTCGTCTTCAACGACTTCCGGTCGAGGTGACGCCAAAGAAAAATTGCATGCATCGAAAATGACAAATTTATCGCCTTTTTGGAGTCGAAATGTTGCTTTGAAAAACTCCGTTGGCTTGTCCACGCCGCGTGGTGACGAAAACGCTCTTGTTAAGCCGTTGCATGAGATTCCATCCCAGCCACGTCCCGAACATCCCGAAAACTTCGCATCAAGGAAAAAGGATAATCAAAGTAAACCGATCGTTGATCCGATTGAAGTATCGTCAGCAATAACGGGCCGCGGGCCGAAGAATTCGCTCGGGCTGCAATCTCAAACTCAAGGTCACCAGCCGTCAACGCCGTCGTTCTCCTCGGCTGGGAACGTTCGATACGCTGGCCACGAGGACGAAGAATTCGTCAGCGTCGAGAGATACGAGAACGAGTACGTGATACGAACGAGTCCGAGTCCGTTCAGGCCTGACAGAGGCAAGTATCGCAACGCCGAATCCCCTCCAACGAGGAATCGGAGCCTCGAAAACGCAAAGTCACCTGCCAACGAGAAACACGGACCCTTGAATAAGTTCACGTACTTCATTAATCCCGGCGGTAATTCGTACGACAAAATGTCACGCAAGGACAAGAAACACTCGGAGACTTACGCGGAGCGCACGCGACGTCAACGGGACGAGCCTTCTTGCCAAACGTATTACTACGGCGCTCGAACGAAGACCGAAGTGCCCAAGAATCCGGAGATCTTCGTGCAACCTTCCAGTCTTCGGAAATCAATCGGAACGATTCCAAAAAACTCGGTTGAAACGAAGAGCGAAACGATTAACGATCGTGGAAAGTCCGATAACGAAGGATTCGGTAGAATCGCGAATCGCCGTAGCTCCCAGTTGCGTCGCGACAAACGTTCCAGTTTTCGTATTAACGAGCTAAAGATCGATCTCATGCTTCGGCACGGTGAAAAAAATCTCGTTTCGGACGTCAGCGATCCAAAAATTATCGGGAGAACGAACATTTCTGTGGACGGCCAATTATCGGATTCTTCGATCGCCAATCGAACTGTCCGATCTTCCCTCGATCGAGTACAAAAACGCGACGTTATAAACACGAGAAGAGGCTCGAGGAAGAAACTCGCCACGTCTAATATAAGAATGGATGACAAGATACATCCGGAAACGTTGAGAAGTGACTTGTCCGATAACGAGTACAGAGTTTATCTCGACGATACGTCCAGCCGCGAAGACTTGACCAAAAAACTACCCAATTTCTCCTTTTTGCATGGCTATACTGGCACTCGCTCGTACAAATGATCATACGGTTTTTTTCATCGCATAACCCGCACCCTCGCACTAGCCACCTTCCTGCTAATTTTCTTTGATCACACCTAAGCTATCGGAAACCTCGTTGACAGTTGACGTCTGCTTGTTTCAACGGTACTTCCGACTTATTTGAAGAATGTGCACGAAAGTGCGGTTTAAACGGACACACTCTGTTCTTTCTTGATACTGGCATTTTCATTGCGGTAGGAATCAGACAGGGATTTGCGAAACGATTCGTTTCACCGGGGCTTTAAAGTTTGCGTTGGAATGCGGTGGAAATTATTTTTCATTTTATTATTCACATAAAAGTATTAATATCCAATATTATTGTCGAAATTAATTCAATTGAAGCAAACATTTATTTATAATATTAAATGATTAATAATTATAGTTACATTCGATTACAATTAAATTAATTACAATTAATTTGTAAATCCTACCGCCTGTAATTAAAACAATTTAATTGAAATTAAACTAGAATTGACATTCGTCAAAATGAGTAATTGGCAAATTAAATTAAACCTTTTAATTGTAAAATTCTAAATTTACATAAAAATGTACACGCGAAGAACGTCATAGTTATTTATAAAAATGACTTTCGATGTAATCGCATTCATTTTTCTTACAGTTACAGGAATGGATCTCTCGTGATGATTAAAAAAAAAACTGTTTGTCTTTTTCGTAGCTAGAATCTGCCAGAAATATTTGGTGATTCAATATTTATTTTCATTGCATTCCTGCAAACCTCGAGGTCACGATTCTTGGAATACCCCGAAGATTCCAAGGGACTCATATATATATTTATTTATCGTGCGTTTCGTTAGCAGTTAGCCGTCGTAGATCGGGAAACGTTTTCTTTTCTGCAATGTTTGACGACGTTAATCCGAAGCTCCAATTCATAGCTGTGAATTAGAACTGCATATATCCTATTCCCGTTTATTTATTTTCTTGAATTTTCGTTTATTTATTTTCTTGAATTTGTTTTCGACCAACCAGCGGCGGTTTCGAACGAACACGACGAACTCTCGGTCCGCTCGAATTAAGGAGGTCTCGAACGTTTCACCGCTGAATTTTGGAATGTACTGATCTATTTTAGACGTAGAAATGTCCGATATTCAATTTCGACCGTTTTCTAATTTTCACTATGTCACTTCCGAGACGAAAAAAATGTCAATATTAACGACGGATTCTGAAGAATTGTCAATCGAGGTGGAATTTTACCACTCGTAAACTGGATTTACGAGTGGTCATGAGCAAATTTGGCGATACGACGATTTAAACATTTTTATTATTCTCTCATTTGATCATTCGTCTCATTTTAATTATTCTCAGTTATCGATTGTTTCGAACAGTAGCACTTGAGACTTCTCTACCGATCACTGTTTTTTCTTCTCATTTTTTTCTTTCTGTCGCGCGTGTTCGCTTTGAAAGCGCATTCGGTTTTGTAAAAACAGAAATTGTTTCTCGCATGTTTCTGCGCGTTGAAAATAATCGCCGCAACGAAACGAAATTTCAAAATGGAATTTTCATTTCCCCGACCTCGAAAAATGTCAGTATATTTCATAATTAATCGATGAAACACCCGTTTCCTAAAGAAATTTGCCCACACATTTTCGTCTTCCCCAAACGCTCGCGGTAAAAGTAAAAAAAAAAAAAAACAAAAAGTACATCTACGAAATTTTTTCTCGTGTAGAGTTGACACGTATGACTTTGAAGTTTGCGTTTGTGGAACGCAACAATAATTTTATAAATTGCTCTTTTTTCACCTTTATTATAACTCAAAATCGTCTCAACTTTTATCCTTGAATCGAGGCTCTCAGTTTTTCGAGTAAAAATTCAGAAAGCGTTACGAATTGAAAATGAATGTTCGATGCGTTCCAACGATCAAAGGTCACAAACTTCAAGGTCATTGACACGTTCCTCGATTGTTCCAGCACGTCGTAAGTTGAGGTCTATTGCGATGTAATTTGTCGATTGACCCTGTAATTTTCTGTTTTGTGTGTGTGGTGTCGATAGAGAAAGAAAATCAGCGAGTCGTTATTTTACGGTATCCGAAGAACGTGTACTTCTCGTAGAGATTGTTGCTCCCTGAATCCTGCGTCGCTAGACGATATTTGCTCTTTGTGTGTGCTTGAGAGGATTTTTTTCTAGGTCTTAACGATATTCCCTTTTTTTCTTATTTTTCACAATCTTTCCGTATCTTCACTTCTTTCGGTAGATCGATCTCTCATTTCGCAATGAGAAACGTATACGTTTGGTAGAAATGGATAAGTGTGTCTGTGCGTGCGTGCGTGCGCGCGCGCGCGCGCGTGTGTTGATGGAGCAAAAGGAGTATTAATGCTGAGGAAGAAATCTCGCAATGCCGAAAGAACGGAAGTTGAGAAGAATTTCGTTGTCGTTGTCGTTGTCGTGTGAATAAATACCTTTCGAATCACGGGACTAGGGCTAACGGTAGTGCGCTTTTTGTAGGTGGCACCCTTCCTTCAACCTGCTCCACTCCGCCCCCGCCCTTTGACGACGCAGTACGGTCCAATGATCAAACATTAGCGACTGGAGGTGGTCACCATCAAGGCACCACTTCGATACTATCGACCGGTCAATCCAAGCAGAACAAGGTCGTTCATCACGTCACTCTCACCAAGACTTACCACGATTCCGTGAGGTAATAATCTTCTCAAATTTGGTGATTCAAATGAACGATGATGATGGTTTGAAACGAGAGCATTGAAAATCGTGATTTTAAAAGATTTATATCCTTATCTCATAAAACTACCTCAAATTTGACGATTTAATTTGTCATGGAATTTGATGCATACCCCAGGCCGTCTCCTTAATCCATTCTTTCACGATGCAGAAATATTTCAACTCCACGAATCGTCATGGAGATTATTGAAGTGTTAATTTTGGGTTAGCATATCGGACGTTCACTTGGAGAGCAGCGGGAGTGGAAGCGGAAGTGGTGGAAGGGAAACAAAGTCTTCGCTGAGCGTGGAGAGCGGTGGGAGCAGCCGGGGCGGCGGTGGATTAACGTGGACACCACCGACAGGTAGCGCTGAAGGCTCGACACCAACCTGGACCGAAGGAACGCCCTCCTTCACCGAGAGTTCCAGCAGCGGTGACATTGGTAAGTTGCTGTACGCCATGCATATCTACTTCAAACCATGAAGAGATTCCTACCTATGGAAATTGCTGGCTCTTTTGTCGACCCGTCGAATCGAAGGACGAAAGGGAAAGAGAGAGAGGGAGAAACAAAGAATGCGAATTACCAACCTCTTTATCGTTGGACATCGAAACATCCAGTTTCATAATTGTTCGTACGTCACAAATTTGCAAAACATCGTTTCTCCCTTTATCGGGAATTTTTTCAGGGAGTTATCCAATTAAATTGGCGCTGATTAGCTAATTTACTCATTTTTATTTTTTATTTACTAATTTCATCTAATTTAATAATTTTACTCGTACGAGCCAATTTCTAAGTGCAAATTAAGGGATTACTGCTACCATAACCAAAAACGCGAGGCCCAGTAAATAATAATCACTTTCAAGGTACAAGATAACGTAAAAATTATTTCGATATTTCGACGTACATTGACAAACTCGTATAATTGATTTAACGAAGAAACAGTTACAATTGAAGCAGTTATAAACAATCGCCTGGGCATTCGATTGATTTCCTTTTTTGTCGAAAAACCGATGTGTGCAGTTTTTATCGATTTTTTTTTGGAAAATCTATCACAGCAACGAAAACAACTAAAATTAAAAAAAATAAGTCTTGATCATTTCTGACTGCAGTAACGAATTCAGGCGAATGCGAAGTTCTACCGTTTCATATACAACTATGAAACAATTAATAAATGAAAAATCAATTGCCTTCGCGAATATTTCCACGGCCGCGTGTATTGTAACGATATTATGAAAATTTTGTCAATTTATCCCGCAGGGAAGAGCTTGTCCGACAATATCAGTCGAAACTTCATTTTTGCTACTTGACGTTGAACAGCTGTCGAATCCCAATTGCGGATCAAAGGGATATTGAATAACGCGAACTCCTGAAAATTCACGAGTACTTTAACGAGCTTGAGTACGTTTTGCGCCATTATTATTATTATTATTATTATTATTATTATAAAAGTATAAAAAAAGCTTGTTCATCAATATTCCTATTTATAGGGGAAAATTTTGATTTGGGTGATCGATCGTTTCGCCATTTTGAATATAGGCAATAATTTTTCGAACAGATACGACAATGAATGTCGAGATTGAACATTTTTCTTACATCCTTCTGTGGAAGCAAAGAAACTCCGTTTTCTTTTTTTTCGGTTGCTTCAGCTACGCAATACCTTTTGCCGATTGTCAAACTTTTGTTGAACAGTGACGACGTTTATCCGAGGACAAATTTCCAATCGCGTATTTCATTGACTGCGATGAAGTACAAACCGATCGAACGCGACAAAGTTCCGTTAATCTCGTTGAAATTGTTCTCAGTTATCAATTATTTCAGACAGCGAAGTGCTCGAAAATATTTTATCGATGACAATGTTTATTATCTTCATTTTTGTTGTTCATTCTCTTCCGTATATTCGTAGTAAGAACTCGTTCCGAATTGAAAAAAAAAAATAAATAAATAAAGAAACTGCGATCTCGTACTTAATAGTTCTGTCTAGCCAAACAATGGAAGAAAAAAATAATACGACGCAACAAAATGTCAAGCACAATGCGCTGCTGGGACAATAAAAATTTACAAATTGCCTACACCGAGGAATAAAACAAACAAACAAAAAACAACAACAACACTTACTCGTTCACTTCTCATTTCCTTGTCGAACACTCTCTTACCGATATATTATCTTCTTCATAAGCAAACGAATTTTCTAAGTCTGCAACAGTCGTTTAGGACCGGCGAGCCTGGAGATAAGTTCGTGTCTCTGTATCACTTTTTTCTATCTACTCTTTATCGATATATAAATATACATATATGGGGAAAGGATACTTCAAAAGAATCTTTAAGAGGAGGCGAGTCGATCGCTGATACGACGTTTCGTATTAAAATGCTGATATCTATCCGAACGTTATTTCTCAGATATTGGGGATCCATTATCAGAACTCCAAGTCGGAACGTCCCGGAAATTACCCTTCCCCATATATATGTTTCTTTTTCACCCACATGAGCTTTGACACGCTTATGCTGACGCGTTAGCACGAATCATCGTTGGCTCACTCACGGGTCTAGTCAAATTCGAGTATTGCAGAAACTGAATGATTCCCGTTTGGTTCGGGGATCTAAGATCGAGGCTTTTCGACGTTACATTATTCGAGAATTCGTTCGGTTTTTCTTCCCTCGTGATCCTCGACCATTCAGGACTCGTCGGTCCGTCGCACGTTTTTTTTTTTTGAGGGGGGAGCCTGCTTTAGAGGCTTCAAAAAATTAATTTTTTCGAGGATTTGTTTGGGAAGGAAAGAAATATCCGATTTAAAGGACATTTTCAGGATTTATTGTTGTATATTTCAACAGTCTTCTCAAATTTTTTTTTTCATTATGATACATGTCATATTATGTTTGGTACAAGTATTTCACCGAGGCGCCTCGAGTATGCATTTGTCCTGCGGCGGGAAAGATGCAGATCGCAATTTCCATCTGAAGCAAAGAACCCCAAAAAAATTTTATTTCTCAATAGTATAGCTTCTAGTTAAACCAAGAAAATTAAAAAAAAAGTGAAAAATTCAACAATTTTTCGGAGATTGAAAAAAAAATTCATTTATTTGGACAAAATATTCTATTTAGATTGTTTAAAAAGTTGGTTAACTTTAAGTTTTTTCAGGTTTTTTAGGTTCGACCAGAAGAGAATTTTATTTCGAATTTCGATTAAATCGGATATTTCTTTCCTTCTCAAAAAAATCCTCGAAAAAATCGATTTTTTGAAGCCTCTAAAGCAGGCTCCTCTGTTAATACCGTGTACTCAAAAGCTGCTCTGCTTTCCCCACCCGCCATTCCACCTACCCACCCCCCCTCCTTTCTACAGATCGAAAAATTAGTTAGCATTCGCTCATGTTCTAACGAGTACACCGACATCAGAGTCATTAGTTGTGCACGTTTTTTGAGCTCTACAGATGTCACAATCGCCGCTATTGTCCTTCGACGTGCCCGTGTCAACATCTTCACATAAATATAAATTTACAACTCATAGTTTCATGGTTCGACGATACGAAGAAAAAAAAAAGAATCCAGTAATATAGCTCTTGCTGATATCGAAAGCGTTGGAAAGCGCTGTTTCGTTGTCGGACTTCCCGGTGATCCGGAACTGTCCCATTGGAAACTTAGTGTCTCGCATAAAACGTAAACAACAAAAAAATACGATGTTGGAGCTTGTATCGAAATGAAAACACTTATTATTTTCTTAAGGGAATGACGAACACGATTCTAGCCACATTGAGATTTTTAAATCCAATTTCTGTCGTACTATTCAACCGCTTGCAAAATTATGCAGATTATGATTACCATGGGAGAAATTGCGAGCTACGATCCATCGTATTGCACTTTCCCAAATTATTCGAGCATGAGCCTCTGAAGTGGTAAAAAGTACACATTTTGAGCTTTGTTTCATCTATTTTGATGAAGAAATGGTGGAGAAATTGGTTTTCGAAAATTTTCACATGTGATAAAAATGTACCACCAGAGCTCAAAATCTTATCGACCGTCAAGAAAATTCAGTTAAACGATTTTTTCACTGGCGGCGCGGCGGGGCTCGCATTCTCCGTTCTTACCGATTGCGCTAGCATCCTTCCGAAGAATCAATATATTTGTTGACTTGCCCCTTGTCACTTGTTCACTGCGCTAATTGGTAACCTCCGTCGCTATGATAGCTACCGTAAGCTGCAGCAGGGAAAAATTTCCAAAAACTATTCTAGAAAGGGTTTTTCCCATTTTCCCAGTCTAATTTTGCACTTTCGGCAAAAGCTCGGGCATATTCATAATCAGCGGAAAATTTCCGAT
>JAPYZI010000956.1:0-38585 GCA_030523105.1 Ophioninae sp. A BG-2022a
TGGAAAAATTTGCAAAAATCGATGGTCCAACTTTGAAATTCTGCCAAAAATCGAAAAATCATCGGATTTTAATGATTAAAAAAGCATTTTGACGGGAAAATCATAACGAAGAGATTGAGCACAAAGTGGAGTGCCAAATCCCAAAGGAAAAGAAGTTATCCTTGATTTAGTGAAAACACTTTCTTCCTCCAAAAATCGAAAAAAATTTTTGATTTTTAATATTTTCTTTATTGGTCCATTTCGACGTAACTTTGTCCCCTGAACACGAATATACCATTCATTTTCCCGAAAACTCAAAATTTTCATGAAAAAATTGTAAAAAGCTTCTGAAATCACGATTTTTTTGCTGTGTGCAGTGCTTTCGACGAAAATTCGTTGATATTCATAATCAGTTGGAAATTTTCGATTAAATAGACCTTTTTAATACTTTTAAAACAGAAAAAAAATGTTCGACTCTCCCGGTCACTTTTCCGGAAGCTCAAAAATCACGAAACTTCAAATGCTACATATGTCGCTGCTATCGTTCTCGGTTTGTCATGATTGGCAAGCGAAGCTTCTGGAAAGTTTCTTTTAATGTTTCATATTTCCACGTCTTGGAATGCTTTCCTCAAAAGATTGTGAAAAGTTTGGATTATGGCTGATACAGTAATAATTGCTGACCCTACTTCCGCATCGAGCATCAGCGAGCATTCGTTGTGAATCGTCCTGTACACCATCGCCATCGGATCGATCGATCTGTGAACGATATTCAGCTCTTGCAACCGTTTAGCTACTGGGAACGAGTTAGTGTACAACTCGATACTGTATTGTGCCCAAGGCTGACGGTTGTATCACTGTACACTTGCGCGCATATGTGTGCACGTGCGTATGCGGAATAGTACCGTTTAGTATGGGGGTACATAGTGATGTAGAAGGACCGAAGAGGATCCATCGCCCGGTAAACTGCAGCACGCCTCTGCTACCGCTATACGTGAAGTTCCCCTCTCCGTGGGAACACAGCTCGAGTCGTGTACATCGAAATTGGACGGGAAATTTAGTGTTCGCGGCAGACGCTAGAGCCCTCTCCCTGCACATCCCCTCAAGCACGAATCTCGGGGATTCCCCCTTTTGCTTCTACTGTGCGCTATAAATGTCTCTTCCGGCTCCGCTGCCACGTCCTTTCCCAACACCTTGACGCCACCCCCTCTGCACTTGTACTGCAGTATCACGTCATTCTTTCGCACGTTTTCGAGGTCTTTCGCAATCGGCCATCAGCGAAAACGTGTGAGCAAGAAATAACGAAAGGTATGGTGATTGATGCATTCGGCATTCCGTAGAGGAAAGGAGAAAGATATTTCGAAGCTGGTCATTTTAGATAGTTAAAAGTACGATGAATATACTCCTCTTCAAAAACACCTAAGGTAACGATACTAATGCTCGGACGGTTAAGAGTTGTTCAAGTTGAAGAATTTAATATTCATTTAAGGATCGGTTTTAAATGCAGCTATCGGAACTACCAACAAGCTCTAAATTCTAGTTTTCAGAACCCATCCATTAAACACCGGATAGTTGAATATTTTTAATATTATTCCGAATTTGACATCATTCATCTATAGACCATCATAGGATTCAAACGACTCGTCGCTTATTTGCCACCCGGAATATCTATTGGTCCTTGGAAAATTTCGTGATTTTCCCGTGTAACCGCAGGTGACCAACGTTTTCATAACCAATTATCGGTCTTTCTACGGAGATCACTGCACATTGAAACATCTTCTTCTGGTGCAGACACCAGTAAAATCTCCAACTGGTTCTGATCAATATAGCTTCACTCTCATCAATAATGGAAAGGTGGATATCGGTGATATACTATATTCGTAATCATAATGTCCAACTTAAGTATTGCCAGTATTCTCGTCTCAATCGCAAATTCGGATAGAGCTGGAATTTATTGTAGGTACGATCGAATAAACCTGGTGTTCAGTATTTATAGGTGGAATCAAACAACATTAACTACGTTAGTACTCAGTCCTCAATTAACGCTGAAGACTCGTCTACAATCAACCTATATCGCAATGTACACATATTAGAATGTACTCAGCTAACGGATATTCCGAAGGAGGTCCCATCTCCAATACTAGTTTGTACGATGCTATTAGCGGTGCATTTCTATCCGTGTGTACAACATCATTATCCCTCAATCGATTCATCAACACGAGACGTTATTCGAGATTAGATTATTCGAGTATCATCGTCTATTTATGCTCTTTACTTATGGATACCTAATGGCCAAATTCATAGATACACTAATGAGCGAATCATCTATGCTGTGAATTTCTACACAGGGATGGACACGTACATATACATTTTAACATGTATCGTAAAATATAAGTACGTCGTGCGGATCTACAGATTAATGGTATTGCATTGCTTGTATGGTACAACGAACTGCTATTTTTTTGTCTAACGATCTGTCTAGATCGATACAATTCAAGTATTTCTGTTTTCCCATTCCGCTCATCCATGTTAATCTTCCCGCATCACTTATCTGGTGAGCAACCGAGCCTATCTACGCTTCCCACTTATTTTCCCTAATTTGACGATTTACTGAAGCGCCAGTGCATCCTAAGCTGTACTTGAGTCGAATAAGCCTGATTATCTTCCATCCAACGTGAAAGTCGAATCGGTCTGAAGGATGAGCGGAAGCAGACGTTAAGATGATAACAGTGAAGACTTTCAGAACTATCAAAAACTACGATAATTGGTAACTTTAGGGCTATGAAATAACTTTTTGATTATCGATCATTTCAAGGATGTCAATAAATGTAGGGTTATCAATACCATAAAATTATCAATACCATTGAATTATGAATAACTTTAGGGTTATTAATAACATCGAGTTATCAATAACAGCGACAGCCTTTAGGATTCTGAAAAACTGCCAACGCTTTGAGGACCATCAAAAACTACTGATAATAGCGCAGCCTGTTATTATTCTAACTTTTCCTGCTCTCTTCTGGAATTTTATGAAAAAATATCCATCGACGAATTGGCATCGGCAGTTTTCGAGTACCTTGAAACCCGCCGTGAAAATATTTTTTTCTGCAACTCTGTAAACGAGTTTTTTTGCGATCGATACATAGAGGAATAAAATATTTAAAAGTGAAGCACAATGTGCCTGTTTACTGCGAACGCGCACGCAATCTGGAAACGGTCTATAGTGTATTAATAATTTTTTATCAATACTTATATACAAGGTGTATAATTTTAGACGTTATAAATGAGTTTTTGCATATCGAAATAGCGCGGTAAAATAACGGCAGTCTCCTACAAATGAAGTATGACGATTCTGGGCGCTTATTGAGATTTCGAATTACTAATATATAATTTTAAAAATATGATATCGAAATACACCAAAGGTAGATACTAAACCATCCGCATGGCAAGCTATTTTATCTCCACGGCAATAATTTCAGCTTGATAGTCTTCAGACTGCCTTAACTTAGAAATAAATACATTGAGGAAATGTCCCGATATTTGCTTTGACGCAAACGATTCACGATATCTTGTGATAATTTTCAAGCTACAAAATTCCCGTTGTGCGCTTAAAAAAATATGTCTTTAATAGAAAATGTGGTTACGTCAACACGATGCAAATCAAGTATCGACTGAGAGCTTGGAAACCCTACTATTCCTCCATCCTGGACATCCACGAATACTGTCAAGTCTGCGAGTTCAACGAATACTCTCAACCTCTAACGTCACCATATCACGTCCGTATAATAACACTTTTCCGCGCACACTTATTTCCTCTATTCTTTAGACTTTTCTTATCGTACGCTTCAGGACCTTCCGGAAGGGTGAGAAGGGTCCGCCTGAGTAAAGAAGGGCTCCCACTTCCGGGTAGACTTTCAACGACTTACAGCCATACCCAGTCGGCCTTTAGCACCTTTGTAATATATTTATATATATAATGTAGGATTAGAGGAGTTAAAGAGCTTCCCAGTCTTCTTTGAGTTATTCGTTCCCCGCTGTTTCTTATTTCGTCGGTTCTCTTCCTTGCCGACCGAGCAGTGTCCCAAAACCTCTTTACAAGTCGAATGACCGGTAAAACTTCCACACGCTCTCCTCTCGTTGGGCGCTCTGAACTAAAGCCATGGTATACTTTGAGCAGGTAACTCGAGCGAAATTTATGGCGTTCATTTGCGACGCGAAGTACACACAAAGCGACCGCGTTTCAACGGCAAAATGGTGCTCGGGGAGACGGGGCATCGGGCGAGACAGAATTACTCTTCCTTTGTAGCTTGACCTCTCGTTATTCGATAAGTACGTTAGCGACGGAACGAGTACACGATAAGATAATTGCTTTGAAATGGAAACAACTTTTACTTGCAACAGAAAAATGAATAAAAGTAGGTACAGATGCCATTACGTGGGGATACGATAGTCATTGTTATCACGGTTTAATGGTATAAGTGTGATAGACCCATTGAGTGTTCAAAAACAAACAAAAATGAACAGTTAACGTTGATAGGAATAACATTAGGGAAATTCAGGAAAATGATAGAGAGAATATACGGAATGTGGTTGAGATTTTTTCATGGTTTTTCCATTTTCATTGCATTCGACAATTAGCCTCAATCACCATAGGCTTAATATGGATAAATCTTCGATAACTCCAGCTGTTCAATATCAGGAAAACTCAACAGTTTTATTGTGATTGGTTTTTCAATTTTTCTAGCTGATTTTTTTCTTCTTTCGGTAAAAAGGTATTAGCACGATTTTTAAAAATCCGTCAGTAATTTCGTAAGCGGAACTATCGCATCGGATTAAGTACAAATGAGTTTTCAGGTTCTCAACAATGAATTTTTAGGTCTAAGACTTGCACATGAGACTGCAGGTGCAGAATTCGCTCATGGAACATATGCCCTCATATTAATGTTCGTTTTTTAGTTTATGGTGGCACGAACAATCGGAAAGTTACAGGCGCGCTTACACAAATGCTGGTGTGTTTTGGGTGACTAAGGATTTCCGATTGAATCTCCCATTCTCCGGTGATTAACAGATGCAAGCACGTACTTCACGAAGGGTGGGAAAAGGGAGACGGGGAGGTAGAGGGATGGAGGAATGAAGCAAATGGACAGGGAAACGCGTGAATGCCGCATAGGAATGGGTAAATGATTGGACACCAGCCGGTTCGAGGGTATCGCTACCTATAAAGGATACATAGCTCCGTTTCAGCATTATGCGGATCGTCGTGTGAAGGTAAACGCGAGCGAAGGATGCAGCGAGATAGAGGGACATTGGTGTAGGAGCCTACACCGGACAGGTCTATCGAGACGGATAGCTTTTCGGAACATTGAACGCACCCCGTCCGGCTAAACATCCTGCCTTCCAATGGCGCTCACCACCATTGCACGAGGGGATTCACGTTTTCCGAGTAATTCTATTTCAGCCGTCAGGATTATCCCCACGCGTAAGTTCCCAAAGTTCGTTCCGTACTGCGACAGCAAGGCAGTGCAGATACGTTACACGAGAATTTTTTAAATCCCTTCGGGGACATTCTAATTTACTTTGTCGATAATCGTTGAATAATCTCTCGAAGGAATCTAGTATGGCTCAACGTCGCTTTTTTCTTCCACGTACAACAGTATTATGGGATTCATTTCGTGAAGTTGACTCTCAGCGGAGATTACTGGGTTTGCCATTTCGTTTTACTGCTGATCAACCTTAATTCCAATATCTCACTCTCGCAGCGTTTTTTATTTGCCACTTTGATGCTACCGGTTCTTTTGAAACATTTCAAGGTATTGATCGTTGGTACTCTTCTTTGATGCTTTACCATAACAGTTCACTTTGATGACTGGAGTCATTCGGGTCAAGTGTGTGCACTTTGCAATTTGAAGGATTATCAGGATTAACAGATAAGAGTTGGAAGAATGAAAGAAACTCATCGGATGGGGCGTTTATTTAACTAATCATCAAATTACATAGAAAACTGTCTCCTTTATACAAAAGTAAAGTATTAATTAGAAAATTTCTCTGAGCCGATACTTGGATACTCTCACCTATCCAAGTGTCAACTCGGACCAACTCTGCTTGAAGTGGACTAATCGAGTCTCTTTTTTCCCTTATCTTTTTTTGCAGTTTTTTGTCTCTCAATGCTTCCAATGTCCACCGAATATCGACCAATCAGGACTGAAAAATACCGCTTTTGATAAAATTTAAAAAAAAATAACAGTTCCGAGGTTCTCCCAGTTCAAGTTTGATAGCTTACCATTCTGTACTGGCATTCCGATTCTTAGATTATTCATATTATTCGCGAATAATGCACGCTATGGGGAAATAACAATTTCAAAGTTATTCAGTATATCGTGTGGAACCCTCTGCGGTCGGTGAAACATAGCTACCCGGAAAGTGTGTTCTCACAAGCGTGGGTTCGTTCTTCTCTTTGGATCGGGCGGTTCTCGACATTTTTTCCCCTCGCTATCCCAAGTATTTTCCACAAAGCCGGAAGAAAATAACGGAGCTTTCTCCCGCCCGCAGTTTTTTACCCTCACAGGTGAACCTACAGTGGTTTCAGAAGTCTTTATCATCTAGACGCACACACACACACACATTTTATATATCTACATACATATGTATATATGATAGTAACGAGCCGAGACATATAAAACCGAGAAGGAAAAGATCACGAGAGATGGACCGTTGGAAGGTCGAAGCTCATTGTTCGCGAAGGTTAACAACGATCGTGGAACCGAGCGAAAAAGTCAATGGTTAGGGTCTTCTCGCTGCTCGCATTCGCGAACTGAAACTTTCCGTTATTCCTGACGAATGGAACCGATCGACTACAGAATTTCCCTATCCAATGCTATCTCATTTTCATGATCGGTATCCATAGTACACGAGCTGAAACCTTTCTGAGCCTCCCCAACATACTGACGTGTCACACTACTTTTCTGGATCACAACTGGTAGAGGGAGAAAAACGTAAAATAAATTGGCTCGCATTCCCGGTTTGACAGTTTGACCGGGAAAGATCTAAGACATTTCTCAGTCTACTGGAGATCTGACCAGATACACAAGAAGAAAGGGGGAAGCGGAAAGATAGTAAATGAGGTCCGAGCGATGCTTTGGAAAATCGATGCCTTTTTGTCTACTTCCCGTTTAGCAAGACTGGAAGAGATGGTCGAAGAATCCGTCATTCGGAATTGATAAATTCAAATGAGCTGTGTGATCTCTTTGGCAATATCTAATCAACATATGTTCAATTCAAACGGTTAAGAAGGGCATATGTATAAATTAATTGTCAATGTTGCACTTCTAATAAAGAATAATTATTTTGAAGATTGATCAGACACATTAAATGACACATTGGCCGTACAGTCTTTAAACTAGGATACATTTGTGAATCTCCATCGTCATTATTTTTTTCAGGCTTTCTCGATTAGCTTCCCCCAGATGCAGCCTAATAAAGCTTTCAACAGTTTCTTCATCTTTTATTAAACAAGTTTCGTAAATAAAAATCAAGTGTGCATTTGACAAATTGGAAGTTCTCCGACCGTGATAACAAATGTATGTAATTTTATCGCATATCCAATATATATCTTGGGGTCTTTTTCAAGTATTGAGGCTTTTACAATGAACAAATGAGATTCTCATGACGAAGCCTTGTTGAACTCACCTTAGATATTGTATTAAAATACTTCAAAGGGGTAAATAATCCCGAGTCAAAAAGAACGAAGGTGGAAGCAAGGGAGAAAAATAATGACAGAGAAACTGAGACAGATGGACAGGCAATAACCAGAATTGCGTCGGGGAGTGTGATGAGAGCGATGGTAACACTATTCATTCTTTTGAAATTGGAGACCTTTTGTTTTCCCCCCTTTATACAATATTCCTTGGTTTTTTTTTCTCGTCAGGTGTGTGTCTTTGTGTGTGTGTAGATGTATAATTCTTTTCTCTTCTCCACGTCTTTGTATTTTTTCTACTTTCCATCCTTTGACACTCTTCCGAAACTGAAGAAGCTTCCTGCTTCGGACGTTAACCATTTTTCTTCTTGTCAATTTTCTTTTTTCTTTATTGTTGCCTCCGCCCTTCGCTATTTCGCTGTCCATCACGGAAACTGTCGAGTAACAATTCCCAACGCTACGACAAGTTAATTTTTTCTTCCTTTTCTTATTCTCTCATTCTCTTCTCTTAGACTCACGTTTTTATAATCCCTAAGCTTAGACCTTTTTCTTCGCGACTATCGAACGATGGTGAGAGTCGAAGAGTGAACTCTGTTTTCCGCCTGCAAACCCATCAAGGAGCCCATTCAAATCTGTTTGTACATCTGAAAACGTACACATTCAGATTCTAACAAGTTGGCAATCTTTTACGAAGACTTTTCGATGAGCGCATCAAGAATTGCTCGATGGATATTGAAAAATCGCCAGAATTTAAAAGATCGATATATATTGATATTTTTTGTTAATATTAATAATGATATAATAATAAGATCATCTAAACGTATTAATTAAACCTAAAAATTGTTATTTTTTTCGGGTAATTAGTACAGATGTACACTCACTCTCAAAACCTCATTCATGCACACAGCAATATCGTCGAATTTGACTTCGACTTCAACAACTGTAGCAAAATTATTGTCCGGGTAGTTCCATTGTCACCGTGACCGTCCCTGAATGAAAGTTATCGTAGGAACGAACAACAGAACCAAAATACGGAAAAACCTTACGAGCCTCGAAGGGATTTTAACGAGTTCGAGATAACGCGCCTGGTAACGACTTCAGAGACGCACCAGTGACAGTCCTTTTTATTTTTCTTCTTTTACGTAGCTCAGATACAAATAAAAGACGGTGAAGGGAAGAAAGGGATATCTGCATCCACTTCCGGTACGATTCACGAACGTACAGTGTGCACGTGTACACTCTGAGGAAATTGAGGATCTCGGAAGAATACTTTGAGCGCAAGAAAAGCGTCAAGATAGTCCAGATAAGACCTCTACTCCTATCACTTCTCCGTCCTCTTCACCTTTTTCCTGGATCTCGAGATAATAGAATAAATTTACTATTTCATTTACTACTCGGCGTGATATCATCCAAAATGGAAACGATCTTTTCGCCCACGCGAAAATGTCTTTTTCTACCCCTACTTTGTTTTATTATTTCATTTGTTGGAACGAAAAATTCCCCGGTCACTCGGGCAATTTCCCGTTAACCCCTCGTTTTCATAAGTGGACGATTTATAATTTACGGCACATGCATTTACCTGCACGGTTTCTACTAATCGCGTATTTCAACGAATGAACTTTTGACCCATCAATTTCGTTGCAACTCTACGTTGAGTACAGTTCGCAGTACTATTTTTAAATAGAGGCAGGCTGAGTGATGTTACTTGTACATTTTTTAATCGAACATCTTTCTCTTGTCAAGTGAAATGGATAACGAGTGAATTAAGGCATGGCGAATTAGTACTCATGGAATCATAAGAAAAGTCATGCCGAATGTTTCGATATTTTTTGACCTAATGTATTTGATTGAGAAAAGTAGTGATGAGCGTACGTTAATTAAAGTATTTTGACATAATCATTGATAACAATAGTGAAACCATTTTTATCAACTAATAATATCAGTTTTTATCAGACATAAAAAATGTTTTCAAGATTTTGGGACAAAAGGAATAATAAACAAATGTAACGTTTATTCTTGGATTGAATTGGTTTTAAAAAAATGTAATGAGCATGTACAGATACAAAAATATTAAAAAATCATCGTGTGTAGTTTAATCAAAATCCTGAAATCATTGTACATTAATCATTACCAGCAGTTTTTCATAAAACATAAAAATTGCATTCAATATTTTGAAAGAATCCAAGAATAAACAAATGCCATGTTTATTGTTAAAGGTTTTTAATATATTTCATGCAATTTGTTCCCAACATTTCTCCTGAACTATTCTGTGTCTACCAAAATGGAAAGTTGTTTACCATTGGAACGCTTCATAATTCTTGCACTTGAAAAATGCTTTGCGACAGGAAATACAGATTCAAGAGTAAATTGGATTTTTCAATAGATCGTTGCTATTCGATTCTCCATTCGAGCCAGAAAATTGATATGTTGACGGAGAGTCCTCGCGAATAATTCGATGAATCGAAGATGTTTCATCGATCCTTTCACTGCACCTTTTTCCTACAGAATCTTGGCTATTGAAGGGAGAGAGAGAGA
The DNA here is from genome assembly GCA_030523105.1 of Ophioninae sp. A BG-2022a. Lineage (NCBI taxonomy): Eukaryota > Metazoa > Arthropoda > Insecta > Hymenoptera > Ichneumonidae > Ophioninae sp. A BG-2022a. The sequence continues at coordinate 10,205 of JAPYZI010000956.1, forward strand.
AATAAAAATGAAAGGGAAAAAACGAAAGGAGAAAAGAATCGAGGGGGAGAATGGGAGAAGGGGAGTAACTTCAGAAGGTCCTTGTTCGTATTTTCGCAAGCGTAGCCGATACAGATGTATAAAAATGCTTTCACCAAACGCAAACGTTTTCAATGTGGACCCATATAGTGCTCTATTTTCTAAATTACTTAAACCCGCCCCACTGGGATTTTTTTAATTCCATTTCATTCAATCGGAAGAATCCATTCTCCATGCTATACCATTCTTATTGTGAATTCGAAAGTTCACGTCCTATGGCTTAGTCCGGAGATTCTTCACGCTCGATACCTCATCTGCAACGAGCCATTAAATTACTCATTCTACCAATAATTGATTATAAAAATATCAATGCACAATAAAAATGAAAAAAGCGGAGCTGCAAGTACGTTACCATTGAGCTTATTGAACGAACAATTTTGTCGCTACATACTAACATTGAACATACTAACATTGTTTCCCAAGACGGTGAAACAGTATTTTAATTTATTAAAAAGTTATTATTATTTTTCGTCGGTGGAAATAATATTTTTGCAGAACTTGGATTATGTGGCTTTTGTGAAACGCTTAGGAAACGTTACTTTCCATCAATCGTTACGTTTGTTCAATGTCTTCGGAGGTCGACTTTGTAAGATAAAAAAGGATAACGAATACACTTCATTATTCGCAATTACACAATGAGAATTCAAATTTTCTCATTTATTTGAATCATCAAATGTATAGAAATAAACGATTATTAAAAAGTACTGCATTTTAATTTAACTAGAATAGTTGGGAATTATATAAAACACAGAAAGTTTGCAAATACAACAATTTATATGAACATGCAGCTTATATTTGACAATAAGAAACGGTTTTATATTTTATTTTACATATGCATATTGTAGTATTTATTGCTCTTCATATTTTCAAGTGACTTGATGCACTTTCAACGAAACAACTGATAACTGTTACCAGTGCTCCCACCAAGTAGTTAAAAATCGAAATTTCGCTGTACTTTATATTTTTATTCCGTCAGCTTATTGGAGCTTGAAGCACGAGCTGTTTGCACGGAAACTAAACGGTGTGTGTATGTGCGTGCAGCAAAAAAAAAACATCATCTCTTGGGTATGCAAGCGAAATAAAAAAAAAGCTCGCATATAGGGTGAAAGAGAGAGTCGGCGGTTGCAGACCCGAGGCGAAACGGGAGCCCGAAAAAAGGAATACGTCACGAAATCGGCGTTGTGATGTATTCCCCGTATCACGAAAATTCCCGATGGAGTACACATCGCGGCATATATCAGGTATACCACCTGTCAGGAAACATTCTATTGCGAGCATAAAACGAAACGCAAACGAAAAAAAAGAAATCATAAAAGAGCAGTATAACAATCCGACAAATGAAAAAAGAAATAACTAGGATCCAGCAGGATAAAGAGTGCACGCATGGATGAGAATATCGAAATGCACAAAATTCTGCGATAAAAATCTCTTTTGACAAAAACTCAGTTTTTCACTTCGGGACCCAGTTATTTCGCTTCACAGTTCAAAGTCCAACCATTATTTGAGGATTCGCTTTTTTATTTACGTGTGACAACATTCTATTTTTTTCTTCCATGTCTCTGACCTTCGAACCAAAATTATTTTCCTGGTCATTATTTTTCGGATAACGATATGGCTTTTTGTGGCGACTGAGATAGTCGTAATGGCATCATCACTGCATGATACATTATTCGTCCACCTTTAAGATCCTTTTGTTATGAAATATTACCGGTGAAAAGAAATTTCGGTATAGCGTTGATGCACCGAAGAGTCCAACGCAAGACACTCCATGTGGAATACTCCACTGGATGGGTATTAAAAAACTGCCAAAATTTTTGAAAATTGACAGTTTTTAATATAGCAATAATACATGAATTTTTTTCGAATTTTTCGGTGAATAATTTAGTAGTTGTGAAAACATAACAATTTATATAATATCGCAAGATTCATTTTAACGATGAATTTGCCAGCGATCATTGGAAAAACAATATATATTCGATTTTTTGGTAATTATTAATGATAATAAAATGATCTAGTGATCTAGATCTAAACATTAGTCATACACATGCCAACCAGCAAAGGCGAATCGACCTGTATAGATTATGAAAAAAAAACGCCTGTCGAGATGCACTGCAAATGAAAAGGGTGGAAAAGTGACAAGAGGGTGGCGTTGCCTCGCTTTTGCTGGTGCTGGATCTAGAACAGTCGCGTGTGAAAGAGATCGCGATGTGACGTACGTCACACCAACTCGCATCCAGTGTTCCGAGCAAAGATAATAATGAAAAAGCCATTGGAGTACAGAGTCCGATGGTAAAAATGAATACTTTTGGTACACGCATTTATTCGGAAATTTACGGAGCGATCTTTTTAAAGTATTACTAAATAGACAGAAATATATAGGTTAAAAAGTGGATGTATAAAAATATAGGATAAAAATAAACTAGACAAGGCTAAAAGCTTTTTTTTAAACGGGGTCACGTGAATGTACAAGTCTCGATTATGCCACATACGTGGAGTATTACAAATAGCTAATACGATACTAAATTTACATTTCGATAAGTCAATTTTCTACTCGGCAGTCAAATTCGATGGACTCGTACAGCCACTTGGCCAATTGAGAGTGACAGATTCTCATAAATATTTGAATCAACGTTGAGCGGAATGAAGATTCCCCGTTTAACGAATTAGCACACTTTGCAGTGAAGGAAATTTACTTGAGATCGGATAAATCAATTCTTCTCGGTTGACTAGCGTATTATTAATGAGCTGTCGATTTCCATCGAATAATCCGCGATAACAGGTACGTGGCAAAGTCGATTCGAAAGTCTCGAGAGATCGATGCTCCGGGAGGGGTAACCCGGAGGATCGATTCGTACGATGAATAGGGAGGTCCTCAAGTGAGTCTCCTAAACTGGTACAAAAAGTGGAAAGGGGAACTTCGGAGAGGGTCCAGATAAATCTGGGGGAGGGGATGTGGGGTAGTAAAAATGTAGAATTCATCGGGACGTCCCAGCGAGTCCCTCCACTCTCCACAAGAGGTGCAAAAACTCTCTTACGCCTCGACTGTAATTAGTTTCCGAGTTAAAGTGGCCCGGGTTTCTGCTTGAGTTGGAGAAGGGAGGGGAATAGTTGGGGAAGGGGAGAAGGGCTGCGAGAGTGAGGGAGGAAGAGAAAGAGACTGGCGACCGGGTGGGGGGAGGGCGAAGTACCAACTACTTGGAGACCAAAAAAACGCTTAAAAAAAAGTGCAAGGTAAAAAAAAGCACCGGGTCACGGGAGATAAGGCTTTTTTGCGTCGCTTCATGCCAAGTCGAAGTTCCGAGAGTGGCCCGGTATGATCCTCTCGATGGGTTTTCCACGTCCTCTGTACAGCTCACTCGCACACATACACACCGTTTTCTCGAATCCGCGAGTCGTGCAAGGTGAACGGGAACTTTTTAAGAGAGCCCGGAGATACAACGACGAGCGTGGAACACTATGGATGAACCAATACCAATGCTATTGTGTGACTATTTGCGAGCTTCGTCGAGTGGATCGTGGATATATTGGTTGCTGTAATATGTAGTAGTTTGAGTACTCGGGAGTTTTTGTTTCGATAAACCGATTGAAGCAACTGACGAATAATCAATCGAGTCAAACATTGATATCCAGCGTCTTGACATTTAACGCGTAAATATCAACCCCAACCTCACTCTTTTAAAGGTCGATATTAAGATTTTCGTGGTCTCAATAATTTTGAAAGGGTATTTCTCGAAGCGAAGAGACAGAAATAGAGTGAAATGGGGCGAGAAAGGGGAAAAGGGGAAGAAAGAAAAATTGAGGGAATGTGAACCCCTTAATCTTCGGAGTTCATCCATTTGCAAAGTAATTATGCGCCTTTTGAATATTTATTCAATATTCACACTTTAAAATCCTCGATATATATTTTGGAGCGCATTCGTTTGGAAAGCGGTTATACACCTTTTAAATATTTGCTCGACATTTACACTAGAAAATCCTGGATACTTGAGTACGGTTCCTGTATACGCCGTTTTATTTTTAATTTCATTTATTGATGGCGAAGCTCGCGATCAATGCAGAGAGATAGGAAAGGGAAGAAAAAATATGAAGGGAATACGAACCCCTTAATCTTCAGAGTTCATCCATTTGGAAAGTAATTATTCGCCTTTTGAACATTCATTCCATATTCACACTTGAAATTCTACAATATGTACTTCGAAGTTCACCCATTTGGAAGGTAATTATACGTCTTTTGAATATTTCCTCGATATTCATGCTTGAAAAGCCTGCATACACGAGTGTGGTCTCCGTGTACGCATTTTCATTTTCAATTTCATTTATTGATGACGAAACTTGCGATCAATGCAGCGCCAAAAAATTAGTTCTTCTAATCTCGTTAAAATAGATTATTATCGATTAGTTTAGGAAAAGTATCGTTTTTCTTTTATATTTGATACGCTATCAACTTTAACGTTTCCGTGTCAAAAGTGAAGGAAAATACATAAGAATAATAAAGTCTCTCTTTTTCCGGGATAAGTGTCTGATACCCTCGTAATTGCCGGTAGCATCTGTTACTACATTCTCTTAACGAGGATTGGCGAAGAAAATTATCATCGTATTAAATCAAAACGCGAGAATAAAAGTTTACTAAAATGGAGAATATTTTGCGAGAAAAGGGAGATATTCCCAATTGATTTTCAACCACAAACCAAAATTAAATATCAGCACCAATATTCCGTATTAATTAAATATTCATGCTCGTATCTATGAAGCAAGGGAAATATTCATGATCGGAATCTATGAAGCAAGAAATAAAAGTTTTTAAAAATCGTAATCGGCGTATCCTTTCGAAAACACGATATCATTGCTTCAGGATTCTCTGACTCCTGAATGATACACTCTTCACTCTTTTCCTCGTGAAATCTCCTCCCGCATCCCCCGTTGGATGCACCAGGATTTCCGCAAGAGTCTACAATTTAAGATCCACGGTAACATTAATTTCACGTCTTGCCGAGAAGGCAATTGCCAGCTACCGCGCTCCGCAGTACCAAGCAACGCTGCCATCCGCACTAGCCTCACCCCCTTAATGGTTCTCCCCTCGTTCGTTCCTCGCACCCCCACGATTCCACTCCGCAGCCTTATGGCTTTAATCTATCATTTTCGTGTACGCGAAGCAGCGTGTACACGAAAGAGATGTTTCAATTAAGGGTGAAATATTTTTATCATTGCTGCAAATATGCATCATGTGTCCTGAGAGACCGAGGATTCTGCGCAATTCGTTACGACCTGAATCTCCTCCTAGTTTCACGTGCACGTATTTGAGGACGAAGAATTTCAGGGGGAGAAAAATTTCACGGAGCGCCGCGTCATTTTTTTTTTCCAAGGAAATAAACGTTTGAGAACAATTTGTATATCATAATGTATGATTGTATTGAATAGTGAGATTACTAATGATCTATTTATGACAATGCAATGGAAGGGGGAGCGTAAAATCCAACCTTTTTTTTTATTATTTAAATGTAATCATAAAAAGGTTTGGTCCAGTCGCTGGAAATTTGATCTGATCGATAGAAACTCATTTCTGTCGTTTCTGGTGAACCGGTTGGTAACATCAAGTACACCGTTAAGCCGCTCACGTATCGAGGTCTTCCATGAGATTGTTCATAACTGCTTCAATTAGAAATATTACTTGATGAAATTTGGTACAAATTTTGATGTAGATAATAAAAATCCAAAACCATAAAAATTCTTTTCAAACGATTTCGCAATTATCTTAATTCACTCCTGCCTTCGAAATTAGTTTTCGTAATAACCGGGATTTTCGGGTCACCAGAGTAGCCGAGCTCTTTAATCATGTGAATTTCATTATTGGAAAAAGCAGTTTATCGGATTCTGGAAGTATGGAAAGATCCTACAGAGATTTCTTACTTCTATGTCAGGCAATCTTCGTCATTGATTTTTGTTTTACACGCATCCCGAATTAATGTTCATCATTCATTGAAGTGAGGCTACTTGTGTTTCATTTGCCATTTAATCTCTGTACTCAATTCAATCCTCCCGCTTCGTAAAATCTCAATGACTTTCCAATTACAAAATGTATTTTAATAAAACAGTGGACGAATATTTGTTCCAAGACGGAAAAAGCTTATCAAAGAAGAATGTTAAAAAAAATATGTATAATAAAAAGAATATGCAGAAACCGTTTTTAAATGAATGAACATTACGGAAAATGTATTTAAAAAAATGTATTAATAAAAATAGTTACCGGAAATTTAATCGTAAGTTTCACTATTAACCTAATTTTTAATTAAAAATAAAAACCGGAAGTTATTCGATAATTTTTCGTTTCAAATTCGAGCGACCATTCGAACGAATATTGTCATTTTTTATTGACTGGAATTCTTCGCAGCCGAATCTTCGACATGTCCGAATGATATTCAACGCACATTCAGAGACGATATTATGGCATTACGAGAATCCGTTAGGTGGTCTCGGGTTGTTTCGCGACTACTAAGTATGCATAGCTGGGCTTTCGGGGGTTGTGAGCACAGAACGTTTCCAGTTCACCCCGCAGCTTCGTAACTAAGTTGGCCGAGCGCCATGCATATAGAGAAGGTTCACGCTAATAAGTGTACAGTTTTTCCGGTTCCACACTCCCTCCATATCGCCAACCGTTACAACGACGTTCTGATATTCCACTGGCTGACAAATGTTTTAATACCTGCCATCGCCAATACCGCGCTCTTCCCACGCTCGCTCCAGCTTTCACCCCAATAATTACCGTTCGCTGGTTTCCCTTAATTTTTTATTTTTCATATATGCACTGTGCACGAGAAATTTCCAAAAACAAGCCGTTCCTTTTTTCATCAAACGCCAATATTCTTTTTCCTACGATTCTTGATCTACGATGAGACGAAAAAGATCGAATCGTTTTTTACGATCTGAACGTTGAAGATTTTTGCATCCTTCCAATTTCTAGGGATCCATTTTTCGATTATTGGAAGACATAACGGTGATGAGAAATAATCTGCTATGAATATTTTACAGGTTTGGATCTTTTTCTTTTTTGTCCTTTTCTCTTTTTTTTGTAGATGGAAATACGTTGCGGTATCGTTCGAGAGTACATTTGCATTTTCGTATTGATCTTCCGTATTTTACGGGCGACGTGAAATACGTAGAAGTACGTACAAGCCGGTGAAACGGTTTCTACCGCCGTTCGAAAAACCACTTGCGTCAGTCGTTGCCCGCGTGGAATCGACAAAATCCGTGAGCAGAGAGATGGTTCGGGTGGTTGAGCGGTTAAGGGCGTCGCCAGCCAATTTCGCGCACCGAGGCCAATCGAGTAACTCGAGAAAATCAAACATCGAAAGAGAGAGAGAGAGAGAGAAAGTGGGAGAGACCTTTATCAACGCTGCAATAGTCACTTTTGTGCCTGGCTTCAAATGTTTCGGCAAGTTCGTCACCGTACAGGATATCGAGGTTATTTCTAGCCGATCGCACACAATTTATTTTATTTTTTTTTTTCATTTTCGTTTCGTTCGCTCGTAATTGCGTTTGCGCATTTACGGATGCAATAATGACCAATTTCTGGGTTTCTGTAATGATAAAGAAGAACACCATCGATTTTTTTTCGTCCAACTTTAAGTGGACTGGTCTATCCAATAATTTGAGTTTCATTTGTTATTCAGTACTGTCCATTATCATCGAATTATAGAGACGAGAGGATTGACTTGATACTAAAAAAAAAGGACTGAAGAAATATATGAAAAGACAGTGAAGAAATTTGTACCTGCAAGGGTTGAAGCCTAGATATTTTCAAAGGGGACGTTTGAGGCAGTTCTTTGAATACCTATATAGCTTTCCCTATTTGCATTGCGTACGAGATCGTGCGCCACATTCAAAAATTCAGATCGATGACTCTCGAGTTTGCGATTGGTGTTTGCAATCTTTGATATACTCATTTATCATTTGTTCCTTGTGACTACACTGCGCTTTCTACGTATAATGATCAATTAAAGGTAAAGTAATGTGTTGCTATTGACGTACAAGGAGAATTTTGTTTAAAAACATGATTTATCATCATAATACAAACGTTGAATGAATCGATACTGGTTATTTTTCTTTAACCTTGAGCCGCGAGAATATCTTTTACGTTTGACGAAAGCGCGTCGATGGTTGTCGAAAAACACACTATGAAACTAATTGATTTTTAGGCGAGAATAAAAAATTAAATTCTCGTATTTAATTACCGCCGATTGATTTTCAACGAAAAACAAAAATTAAATATAAGCACCAATATTCCATATTAATTAAATATTCATGCTCGTATCTATTTATTTCTGCTTTTTTGTATTGATTTTTACCTGGGAATAAATGCTGGCATTTAATTAATTCTAATTGAGTCTTATGTGGCAATTTGAAATTAAATATCAGCATCAATATTCCTAAGTAACGAAATATTGATGCTGGCGTTGTATTTTTCATTTCTAAAAATAATTACCGGAACTAATATTCGATAATAATAAAAGGTAATACAGGGTAATGGTTAATTATTGCTGGCTCATTTCTTCTCCTTTTTTTATTTATTCTTACGGATAAATAAAATTGTGATTTTGTATTCCTACGTAAGAGTTAGGCGGTGCCATATGGAAGACTAAATCATAGTAAATATGAAAAATTGTATGGAAGAACGAAAACATGTACGGAAGAACTCAGGAAATATTTGGTCAGCTGCGTGAACAAAAAAAACACCCACACATTACTACTTAGTAAAAACCGAGATGTTTTTATTATTAATCAATGGTCGAGTCGTCTTCACTATTAATGGCAGCTTGGCATTTTCGAGGTATATTTTTCTTCTATGGCATATTCTGGAAACATCCACACACGTGGACGTTAACTGGGTTTTTTTTCTTAATGCTCCTCTACATTCGTGTAGTGGAAAATGGTTCACACAGATCTTTTGGAATTTCGTATGTTATGCAATATGGACTTTATTCGCAGAAAAATATCACACACTGTTACACAAAGCTGCGAGTTATAAATGTACATTCTTTGGTTTTATCGCGATTTACCACGGATAATACAAAGCAAAAAAAAAGTTTTAAAAAAAATGCTGCGCACGCTATTTTTATTCCAAACATTTGAAACTAGGTTTGCGAACTGGTGCGTTTATTCGTCGTTACGCAAGAAAATCATACGGACTAGTCACTCCACGAGTCCGTTTTTTCACTGAATTCAGAGGAGTCATGTAGGTATATGTGTAAACTCTGTGGAAAAAAACTCGAACCCAAATTCAAACGAATATCCTGAAGCCCTTTCATCCATTTCTCCATTCATCATTGAAGGGAAAAAAGTTCTACACGTCACACTCGGGATAAAAGTATATCGATACAACCAGCAATAAATAACAAAACCCCTAAAATGCCTCATTGAAATTAAAGATCTATTAATAACAATTAACATCAAGGACAGACTGTAAAGGGAAAATTTATTTCTCTCCCATTACGCGAGAGGCAAACTCAGGCAACTCAAAGTTTCGCATTTGCTTCCAACGCGAGTTGTGAGTGAAGAAAGAGAGAAAAAAAACACTCGTTGCTGGAGCATTTTGCACCTTCCATCAACTACACACTACTTCGTTTCCTCTTTTGCCCGCACAGTCTCGCTTTCCCTCCCTGCTTCCTATTTCTCTCTCGCGTTACGGCAAACTTCTACCTAGTTGAAAATGTTGTGTAATAAGCGGACTGAAAGTAAAATTAAAAGAGGAAAAAAATGATTTACAAATTCGAGGTATGTATCAAGATATTATTGGATGGATATTAAAAAACCGACAACATTTTTGAAAATTTAAGAAAAGATAGTTCTTGATAGAGTGATAATACACGAATTATTTTAGAATTTTTCAATGAATAATTTAGTAGATATAAATATTCGAATTGAATACGATCGCTTATGGGGAAATGGGTTTTGCAGACGCTAATGGTTGTAAAACGAATTGAACTAAATGAAATAATCAGCAATCATTTTACCGAAAACCAATATATATATATATATGTATATATATATATATATATGTATATATATATGTATATATATATATATTAGTTTAAGTTATTATTGAAAGTCTAAAATTAATATTTCTAAGTGATAATTGATTATAAAATTATCTACTGATAAAGCTAAATATGAACGACTTCATTTACACTTGTAAATTCAAGATTCTCCCCTTTTGAACAAACTTTTTGCCTGACCGCCCATTCAATAACACCTTAAAATTCCAATTGAAGGACCTGTATACAAACAAACGTGATGTTGAACAAATTCCACTTCGAAGATCATCCTCACAATTATTATTCATTTCCAGATTTAATATTATTTCAATCTCAGTCTCCAGAATTCCATTCAGACGAATGGATGCACCCCTTAGAAAGTTCATTTCAAGGACCATCTCTAAAACAGCCGGAGTAACTTACTCTCAAACGTCTTAATTTCCGGTTGAAAATTCTACTAAGGTGACCCCGAGAGAAAAATCCCGGTAGAATTGCGAAAACACGTGACGAGGAAAAATCGTACGCGAGAGTTATTATCGAGAGTAAATCGTATCGCTTGAGAGATAACTTTATTTCGTTCTTTCTACTTTTCCGGTACTTGCGTCTGCAGTTTCAATGTAGCTGATCCAAAAAAGAACGCAAGACTTTTATTCGCCCAAGGAGCACATTTTTTTTATGAATCCCGTCAATTGTTGCTCTCTGCGATCTAATGTTACATTTATTGTCCGTCTTGACAGCGAGCTATGGATTTTGTCAATGGAATATCCAATACCTTCCTTATTGAACTCACTTTCAAGTACGAGCTTACGAAGAAGACGTTGAAAAACGTGACGACATCAAAATTGAATAACGCGATGGTGGATGTGGACAGCATTCGAAATTAGGGTGTAGAAACTTGCTGATAGACTTATGTTTTTTTTTGGGAAAACTGAGTATCAGTCTTTGTAAAATTCATAGACGTAGAGGTTGGTTTTTTGCATGTTAAATCTTGTGGATGATTTTTAATAATCCACAGATCAGCAGCCCCACGTTAATACTTTCTTTTCCCTCGTCAGAAACTATAATTGATATTGAATTACCTACATGCTAAAAAAACGTTTCAGATACACGTAATTATTTTCGAACATCTAAAAAAAATCAAGTTTTATCATGTCAAGGTCTCGTTTTGGTACCATTTTACGTAAATTAAAGAAGAGAAAACGATTTTAATGAAACTTAAGAAAATAAGCAATTGACAGTATTAGGCCATAATAGATTGTAGGCTTTGACAGAGAATTCTCTTATAAATCAGAAATACTCAGGAATATACATGCGTGTATGTATATATATGGGGGAATATATGAGAGTCAGGCACACCGAAAGATCAGTTGAAGTTTACGTTGGAACCGGAGAAAAATCGCAAAGAGCAAAAGTCGTTAGGAGGACGCATAACTCACCTTCCTTATTGAAACTTCCTCACACCCAAGAATGGATTAAAAGACTTTCTCACCGAAATTTGTCGAAATATTACCGTGAAGGACGTTATTCACTTCACTTCGTTCGGACTTTTCGCTTCTTCTTTCTCAAGCTCGTTTTCTTACTACGCTCTCTCTCGATTTTCCCCAGCAGCTCGGCGAAAACTCCGGAAACACACATATACTATTTTCCTACCGTAGGCCCCATCGCTCGGCCTCGCCCTCGCACTTTACTGTGTTTTCTTTTTTCTTTCCCTTTCCCTCTATCTCGCCCTTTCTGACCGAGTGCAGACGTCCCTACAACTCTCTGATATGAGCAAACGAGAAATATGAAGTCAGTTATTTACGCTGTGCGAAACGATTTTACGTTGAAACACGGACATGCGGCACACAAAGTTCGTGGGTCTGTGTTGAGTGCTTAACATCTCCAACAGAGAGTGGAAAAAGATTTGTCAAAATTTATGTCAATTAAAGGAATGAAACTTTTGTCCCAAAGTCTTTTTGCCAATATTTAGTAATAACGACTGTTTTATTAAATATTCCTATTTGAAGAGCTATTTAAATTTTGGACAATATAATTTTTCATTTTCAGTAAAATTATTTATTTTACATTTGATCCAAATTTTTCGAACTTCTGTTTAGGATACGATATGTAGTATCGTGTATTCTTACGTAATATGTATTTCGTTATTTAAAAAATAGTTTAATGTTTTCGGCAATAGATCCAGCCGAAAAAGGAAATAGTTTCTATGAAACCGGTTAATACGAATTTCCTATGGAAACGAAAATTACTTTATAAGATAGAAAAAAAAATTGTTCAGGCTTGAAAAAACAATTCCCGATGCACAACCTCAAACTTGCCTGAACTCTTACAATTTATATTTTTCATCGTTCAACGGACGATAAGTTTATAAAAAACAATACAATTGGGGCAACAAGTAGAAGCCGAAATATATGGGATGCCCATCCGCTGTTGTACGAAATCGCAGTTTCATGATAAATTCTATTATTTTTAGTTGGTTTTATGATTGCCAAAACGCGGGTACAAATAAAATCCGTTTCAATCCGATAGTGTAGACTGAAGTGTTTCTTTCGGATGAAATATCAAATGCTTTTTTCCATAACGTATTTTCACTTCGTTGCTCGTTTCGTGGCTAGTAATAATATAACCATTGTCGAACCGCATTCCGGTCTTTGTGGAACGTTTCCGTGATAATACAGCATCCGAATTTTCAATGCAATTGTACACTTTGAAATTGTATACATTTATGGAAAACAATGAATCGTTTCGGACTTGAATACATCTCAAAATATTCGCTACATTCATGGTCGTATTTATTGTTAAAAAATTCGGGGTAAAACAACATATTTGCAATTTTGCTACGCTTTTTTTTTCAGCGGAACGAGCGATAAATCAATGAAATTTGAATAAATGAAATTCTTTCTGTACATATAAAATTTACATACAACTGGACGGTTAAAACACCGAAAATATAAATTTAAATTATTTTTTTAATCCATTTATATATTCGAATTTGGTTAATTTATTTCCAGGTAAAGTTTCCAAACCCCCGTCAAGCTGAAATTTTACACGGATCATCCTTCCACTATTCTAAGAGAACGCCTAAAAGGATTTTTAACAACTAACCAATTGGAGCAATCAAATTAAAAATTTAGTATCTCAAAAACCATTCCTAGGCGGCAAAAATCTTTTCGGGGATTTTCCTAGAACAATAAAAAGGAGATCTGTGCAAAATATGAATTCGATGAGAGGGAAGGAGAGAGGTGGAGGTTTTTCGTAACCTTACCCAAAATCTAAAAAATGAAGTATCTAAAAAACTATTGCCCGTTACCAAAAATCCTTTTAGGCATGGAACTGTAATAACCTGCAATCTGCGTTAATTGGGAATATTCACTCTAAGCTGGAGCCACTGCATTACATGACTAAATATTCCCGACTGAATCTCCGGAATACACCACGTGTCACAATGTGACGTATCCACACGATACCATATCACGTAGAATTGCCGGCATTTGTAATGCTTACGTACCTATCACGCCACGTATGTAGCGGGAAGCCTTGTGGGATGTACCACTTCCGGTGGTACTAGTGTCGTGTGTTGATCGTTGGATTAATTGTCCATTCTCTATCTCTATGTACAGATGTACGAGTGCATATATAGATGTGTAACTTTGTATGAAAAATTCATTTTTCGTTTACTCTGTTTAGGTTTGTTTGGTTGTAATTGTCCATTTTTCGTGAATATACGCAGGCGTATGTATGAATATAAATTTGTAATCTTTGAACAGGAAATGGACTATTCGATGAATCATATTTGATAAAGTCAAGGACATTGTTATTTATTCTTTATTCCAACTCGTATAACACGCAACAAATTAAATGAAATTCACTCCAAATGTTACATACGTAAACGAAATATGTGGGCTCGTTTCTACGAGCTTTTTTCCAAATCCAGCATAAGCACCCAAACAAATTCTACCACGAAACCACCGTTCACAATGTTTGAAATCTACTTTTCCCTTCGACTCGGCCGAGCATGATAATTGCTGGCTACTTCTTCTAATTAAAAGTCTCGAGAAACGCGTGTCACGTTGTACCGCATAAATTCACGACTTACAATTCAGGCAGGAGCTTCATATCGGAATGACAAAGCAGAAAGTAAGATTTCAAAGACAGGAAAACAATTGCTAGCTTTTAAGGGATACTATTCTAGAACATTGAAAAAAAAAATCAATTTCTTTGGATCAAATATAAAATGAGGGAAAAAAAGTCGCTGGAAAAATTGTGTGGTTCTTCAAGGAAAACCTCAAGTCAGGAATTCCAGACACGTTAATACAGCAAAAAATCCATGCAATGGTTTTTCGTCTACAAGTACATAAGTAAATATTTATAAATTATTTATACATTTTTATAAAAAAATGACGGCATTTAGGATGGATAAATCAATTTTTGTGAGACACCGTCCTCCGGTGATTTCTAGAATATCCAATAGAAAACCCAATAGCCCTAATTGGATCCAACATAGCTCAACACACCGGACTAAACGGTATTTCTATCAAGTGGTTAGCGATAAAAACTTCTAAAAATCCGCCTTTCCGAAAAATTCTTTTCATACTTTAAAGTACCAAATAACTGAACGAAGACGATCCCGTCGCAAATCTCTCCCCTCCACTCTTATAGCCACACAAACGATTAAAAAAGTGCAACATTTACTATTCTATTAGGTGTAATAAAAATAAATCCATCATTTTTTCAGTTAATCGCTTTAGTTATCTGTATACACTAGACGGCGTTAAGAAGTTGAGATTTCGTACTAAACAATCCTTCGCGACCGTTTTGTAATTGGTTGATTCAGTTTGTGATCGGTTTACTCCAGAAAATAATGAATTTCTTTTTACTACCCCTAATATATTACGCTTTGTTTCTCGGCCACGTAAGAACAGTTGCAAAATTCCGTGTATTCGAAAACCCCACCAAGGAGAATTGTTCCTCAAAAGGAGAGACGGAGGATCCTTGATTTAATTCGGTACGTTGGGAGAATCTCGGTACTGTTGAAACCTTTCGCAAAGTGCGCCCTCGTATTGTGTGCCTTCTTTGTTTGGGTATGCGACGTACAAGTGTTCATAGCGAGAGAAGTGTATATTTAGCATCCTTCCGGTGGTGCACCCAAGTCGTTCTCGGGTACGAAAACCACTTGGATGTTTCGCGAGCGAATTTATACGTTCCGCGAAATATTTTCGCGACTGAAAAGTCCGTACTTCGTGACAAGCCGGGAAACCGGTGAGTGCGTGTGATGCGCCTTCCAGGGAGAAAATTTACGTTTACGTGTGTATGTGCATCATCCTGAAAGATGCTCGGAATGTTTGCCGCTTTTCTCAAGACGACGACACTGCCTCGAGGACGAAAGAGGAAGGACGATACGACATCGCTTTCCTTCGTTCTTCCACATCCGAGGAATGAAGACGTATATACGAAGAATCACGGAGGAAGGAAGTAAAAGTATACCCCGGCTTCTTTCTCGTCTACGCCGATGTGTCGTGGACAGAAAACCTCGAGCAGCTTTCCCTCTCTCGCCGAAAGAGCGAAGAACACGAAAATGCTTCGTTCCTCTGTGACTGACAATTCTCGCACGCGCGCGTACAAACACAGACGTATATACGGGGTGACCAATAAACCGAACCGATTCCTCGAAAGGGCTTATTCTGGAGGTCATTTTAATCAAATTAACCACCATCAACCAGAGGTCAAGATCAATTAGTTAATGGTGGTTTTAGGATCTATCACAAATGTTTGGTCATGTCACCAAAAGAAATCATTTTTAAAAATTGCCGCATCGAAATACTCAATTGAAACTTTTTGGGCGTTATAAAAAATGCGTGCCTTAAATTCTTATAATTATTAGGTATTAATGGATGAATATTTTAAAAATCGAACAAAATTATTACAATTTTGAGCAATTAAGGTTTTTGACAGAATAATAATACTTGAAATATCTTCAAACTTTCCAGTAAATCTTAGGTTTAATAATATGAAATACATTATTTCCTTGAGTCAACCAATCACAAACTGAGACTAATCTAAAATTTTAGAACATTTTTTTTTACTGTTGAAACGGATGTACAGTCATCGGCAAAACTTCAGTCAAGCAAATTCCAATATCATCGAATTTGACTACAATCATTATTGAAGGATTGCAAATCTACGATTCCTCCATTTTGGAATAACATTTTCTCCGACGCTTCATCTAGTCGTAGCTCAAATGGTAGATCTTTCAATTCCTCAGATTATGCGAATTTCGGACACGCATTTTTTTTCAATATCACCATTAAATTGTCGGTTTTGGGAAAAGTATTAATTATATATTCAGAGTAACCTATTTATAACAATTATTTATTTTTGGTGATGACCCTGAAAATTTGGAAAGCTCGTAAAATCAACATAACTCAGTAACTATTTAATTAAGACCCCTAGTTATTGGGCTTTGTTTTGATTCTGATGAAATCTAGAATTACTCACATGAAAGAATAGGTCGAATTTCTGGTTACCCTGTATATATTTATATACGTGTATATATGGGACTGTGTATTTTGGCTATTGCTCGCGAAACGTACAGATCCTAGAGCGTGCGAGAAAGCCGATGGCGTTTATCTTTCTGACCCTGGGAAAAGCCTCGTATGTCCTTATCACGTGGATGGTTTTAATCTCGTCGGGGACGAAAAATTCAGAAGATGCAACACGGGAAAGAATATCCACGGATTTTCTTCCATCTGCTCTTTCTCAGCGATCGCAAACTCACCGAAGAACAGCGGAACATTTCTCACGGTGATGGAATAACTAAAAGGAAGGAATTGATAACTAATGTCCTAAAAGCACTGCGTATCTTGATAGACATTCATTTATTATTATTGTGATAGGCTTTATTCAGTATCTCTAAGATCTTTTGTTGTTTGTTGGTGAAAACGACGCTCGCTAATTAGATAATACATTCATGTTTATTCAATCAGAATATTAATTAAAATCTGATAAAATATAGACTTGTTGAAAACGTTACGAAAAAGCAGCTGAAAATTTTTCTCAAAATCGGTACTCGGCATCGTTGATAGATTCATTTACGTCTGTCCATAACGTTTTTGCACGGACGTAATGTAACCAAGCTGATATGCATTTTTACCGACAGGAATCGTTATTTTCGAAGTGATTTTATTTCCCTGAAAATGATTTTATTTTATTTTTATTTATTATATTTATAAGAATATACATATAAGTATATATATATTCTTGGTGTACGCGCCAAGAATATACATTGAATCGAAAATGCACCGAAGAGTATCACCAATTATTGGAGTCGTTCTGTATTCTAGATTTCTCAATATAACAACCTCATTCGGATATTTCTGTAACAGATTTTATGTTGTTTTCGTGGTACTAAAATACTTTGGAGAGTATAGTAAAGGAATGTACACGGAGTAATCTTTCAGCAGTGTTCCCGTGCTCGTTTATTATAAACACCCCGGAAATGTACACACGTACCCAAGAAATGAATGGAGTATGCTAAGTTTACGTTGCCGCTGCTGTCTCGCCAGGTGAAAAGCGCTTGGCGATAAGAGGTGCTATTTCCGGGATGATCTACAGCTTTTTTCTCTTTCCCAAGCCAGAAGGGATGACACCCCCACCGCTTGTCATTAACCCCTTCCGGGGCCCCTCCATGTACACACATATAAGTCTATGTCATAAGGCTGCTATTCTTCGTCAGTAAAAAAGATTCAGACTCCGAGAAATACGAAAGCTTTTTATCACCTTGCCCTCTTCAGCCCTCCCCCCCTGCGCCCCTTCCCCTCTACTCCAGCCGAATGTATATCCGCTCCTCTCGTCTCACTTTCTGTAAACGTATTATATGCGAACGGTCTGTGTCACTAGACCCGACGACCTGTTCCGTACTAAAGAATACGAAAAAGAAACGAGAGGTAGAGAATGGAGAAACGAGAGGTGAGCTTGTACGACCTGGTAATGTGAAAAACCGACCGACCCATCTCTCTTACCCCTTGGTGAAAGAATCGGAAAGTCTGTCCTCCATAATTCAGGCGTACGAAATGGAAACGTCGTCTAAGTACGACGTGCACGAAATTGGCCGACGTAGAGGATTCAGTACGAAACTTATGACGACGCCGAACGAGCCTTTAAGTATAGGACATGAGAAGGACTGCTGGAGGCTCCGTATGCACTGTATCACATATATATAAATCTACTATGTATAGTCGTTATATAGCTTGTGTATGTGTGCACGTACGGATACATATTATAGATATCATCTGTATGGATTTCCCACTCGTTGGTTGGAAAGACTCTAAGAAACATTTCTGGATCGTCTTTGGAGATATATTTAATCGTACTTCAGTATGATGTTTTTTGCATTTCTTTTAGTCTCTCTCATTACTGCCGAGCCACTACTGTCAAGATGCTTTTTTCGCAATGTGAAGTACACCTATATCAATAAATAAACGCTTTTTAGAAATGATGGCTTATATTCGTATGAGGATTTGTTAAGTTTGAAGTTTCAGTTGTATTCGAGATTCTTAGAGGTAAAAAATCGTTCGTCCCCTGATGTAATTCAAAATGAGCCCAATGGTGAAGAAATTGCAGAATGAAGGTAATCTTATTATTATGATTGAAGTGGTAGCTAAGCTTCGAAAGTGTTTTTCTCGAAATGAATCTTCTCGACATTTTTTGTTCGCGATTCCTAGAAGATGAAACATTTTCAACGTGGCTCTGTAAATATGAATCCTACAAAGCCTGATACTCGGTTTTTCCTAAGGAACTTAATCGTCTGTGAGAATACTTGATTCGAAACTTCGTGAAGTTATGACGATTTTCCATATGTCCTTCAGTTTGAAACAATACCGAAATAGTGAAGTGCGTATGTCCCCAAGATGACAATATCAGCTTTGCAGGAGTGATTCAACTATTAAAGTCGCCCGGATCGTTGTCTATAATTTATATACGTGACTTATACACTGTTGACAACACTGAACCATGTGCTTAACAAGCCAATTGAATTAGAGGCAATTTCGTCGGTAGGACCGAATTGCCTCGTCTCTCGCTCTCTCTCTTTTATGTTCTTTCTCTTTCTCGTTCACGTTGTTCGAAGTGAATTCAATCGACTTTTGTGAACTCGAGTTCTCCGATAATCGGGTACCACGGAGACTTCCGAGGGTTCGAGTAGCTCATTTCCGAGTGTGTGAGACTGGAATAGATTGGCTTCGAAGATGTCAACCTTGTCTGAGCTCCCACCCTATCGTCTCTTCGAGATGGTGCCTTTATCAGGACAGAGAATATGCCCCATATTGATAACAGTTACTGACAACTTTCGCCTGCCTGATTCTGTAGAGGAGACACATCAAAGAACACGCGGTCGGGTATACAGCGCGATATTAGATGCATTTGCCAAGTTTCCAAATTGGTCTAAATTGAGGCATACTCTGCTGGAGCCATAGTGTAATTCGAGGAGTTTGAAATGCGCACAATCTGTTAATTGCTATATAGAGGACTTTCTCGTGAAACTTTCAACCACCGATCATATTTTTTGTACGAAAAATGAGGAAAACGGAAACTGCGATATTTATTCAGGTATATAGTTTGTTTGAGAAAAGCGTGAACGGCGAAACTTGGAAAGTATCTTAAAGGGATCATTGGAAAAAAAACACGAATATTGCATGACGTAAACCGTGATGTTCTATTATTGATAAGTCACCCAGTTGACTTCATTATTAATGATCTGGCATCTTCGAGCCATATTTCCCACTAATATTGCAGCTTTATCTGGAAAGAGCCACTGCAGCCCTTGGAGACCATCTGGAAAAAGCATGTTTCTTTACACGCTCCTCTGAATTAATTTATGGGTGTGGCTACAACAAGTATGATTGATTGGAAAATGTGTCCGAAAAGAAGCTCTATACGTAAAAGTACGTTGTCCCTATCCCAGTACATATTTTATTTCTACGTTCTTTCTTAAGTTTTTCTTCCACGTTCGCTTGTGATCATGGTTGAATGACAACTGAAGCTCTCTATATACCGCATCTTGGTTGAAAAGACCTGCTCTTAGCTCGCGTCAAAATCGACACTCTAACGGTTTACAGAACACAATAGACCCGTCCGCGCTTTTGTCGAAAAAACTGAAAGTAAACTAGAAGAAACACGGTACTTGAATACCGAGCTTTTGTTAGCAGCGCCATTCTGCCTAGTGATTACTCGATAATTGGAAACTATGAGCATCAGTGCTTTCGCAATAATTATGAACAGACGATGAAGAAGTATTCAGCACCCAATTAGCGTATCAAATGTTCATTTTTCATTTCGAGTCTATATGTACATTAAAAGGTGCGCTCCAAATCAGAGATTAATCAATCATAAGTTTCTTTCATTGTATTTGTATGAACATATGTAATGACTCAATATGAGTGATAATAAAAATTGATGTGCACTGGATTCTATTGATGCCTCGTGTGTTCATACCTACAACAATGTCTGCACCAGCTGGTAGTTCCTTATTACAAGTTTTGAATTAGTCGATGCACACTGATATGAAACTTTCTATGCAAACATTATTTGCGTGCCTGTACAGCCAATATGATGTGTATAAAACCATACACTTTAAGTTACGCTGTAAAAACATTTTCATTGGACGTCTGGCATCTCCATTTTCCAAAGTTACGATATCTGATTGATCGACAGCCGAAAGAATAGTTTGAAGCTTGAAAACCCAGCGCCAGAATACAAAGTTACATTAGACCGCGCTACCAATTAATTATACTAATTAGAACCAACGAGAAAAATTGCATTCTGTTAGTTATATTTTTTTCATCCAATGTTTTCTACTTTGGCCCAATGATGAAGGTACATGAATTTTTCCAGCTGTTGTTGTTGATGATAACAAAAAAAACCCCTTTCACTCGGGTATTTCGAAAGGTTAAGCTTTGTCGCTGCTTACGCTCTTTTGTATATGTATCAAGCCAATCCCATTCTCACTTTAGCCAATCCCAAAATCATCACGTCCTAAGGTGGCCCCGCAGTCTGCACTCTGTTTCTTGCCATAATATTATATTTCCACACACAAACATTCACAAAGTAGCTTTTTTTTTAGTGTTCTCATTTTCACTCGTACTTTCCATGTATAAAGGGCTTCCCTCCCCGTCCTCTTACCAGTCTGCCTCTATCTCTTGAAGCCACACACAATTGCGGTGAAAATTTCATATTTTCTGCTTTCTAACCACGCATTCACGGGTGGTTTCTCTTTCTCATCCTATTTTTGAAACGCATATAAATATGTATACGTGTATATGCCGACCGAACGTGAAATGAAATGTACAAAATGTAAGGTGGATAAATCTACAGTCCTGTTCAAAGCTATTAGACGCGATATAAGTTTTGTATGAGCGCAAAAATCGCACATCTCGACAAACGAATTGTACACCAATTTACCAAACGAACTTTTAAAGTGGACAGAACCAGCTTTATTCTGCTTCTTCATTTTTATTTTTCAGATCTTTTGTGTACTCGATAGGTCATTTTAAAAATTTCGTTCTTTTCAGTAGTTTTTCATTTCGCAAAATCACATGCTGGATTTTGAAAAATACTCTTTTCGCCATTTATTAGAAAGATCTTTGAAAATGCCATCGTTAGCTCGAGCTCCATTTCTTTTTTTCATTTTTCCAATTTTTTGGTCCAAGATATTCGATTTTGTTTTGGGATAGAAAAGTTACAGGGCTGTCGAATTATTTTGAGCAAGACTGTATATGTTTCCGTAAATGGTAGAGAACGTAGAGACCGTTCATTTTCGAATGACTTCGTGGTCATATCGCTTCTCTTCGCCTCGTCGCAGTGAGCTAATCCCAGAGAAATATCTTTGCTTCTTCTTCGTATTCCAGTATTATCGGATCTTTTTGCTGCGTGCTTTTTTTATTTGTCTTATGCACGCCGGAGCACGAGACACATGTGGCATACCACCACCAACTCGGATGCACGTCCTCCATACTGATGGCGAGAAAAAAAATTCACCGTACAATCATGGACGTATTTTCAACGATAAACGAAAAAAAGGACTCTCAAACGTACTACGTGAACCTAATTTTCTTCGATACTTTCCGCTTCCTCGCTTCCCCCCATGCGCTTTACCGTTGTCCCCTTTCTCGAGTTCTCTTCTGATATGATTTGGGATAACGAAGTTGATCCAATTTTATCTTTATCATTCCGGCCGGCAGGAAGTGAACGATATTGGGTTATACTTGCGACTGGTTCCATCGTCACTGACGCGAGATACGATATATTTTTGAAGGTCGTTGTGCACTCGATTTTGGTGAAATTGAAAAAATATTTGAATAACTCAAATTGGACGTGGACAAGTGGAGGTGTGCAGCCGAGTCTAGGATGTAATGATTAAAGTATATTTTTGGAATATTAATTAAAGTAATCAATACTTTCCTAATGGCGTTACAGCGATAAAGAGGTAGTTTGGATTGGTACAACCGTTTTAATAAAAACCGCAAATTAAGTTCGTTCCATTTGATTTTCCCGATACGAATGAAAATACTTGAGAAACTAAATTTGCCCAACATCGAATACTCGTCCCCATGTTTGAGAAATTGAGACCCACAAGAGACCTGAAAAGATAAGTGATCCAGACTAGCGAGCGGGAAACAAGAAAAATGAAGGGTGGATCGAAAAAACTACAGTGGGATATTAGTTTAGATGATAATGCGGCCGATTAATTTTGATAAGAAAAAAAAACAATAAAAATGATAATTTTTTTGTTCGAGTCTCAGTTTTGTAAGGTTTCACTTGAAATTTGACGAGGATACTGCTCTGATGTTCCTGTACCTAACTTTTCAATAACATCTATTCCCTGAATTGATATGGAATGCCACGGAGGAAATCGATGCCTAGGTTCAAGGAACTTCCACCCGACAATTGAGCGTGACACGGGATGAAACACCGAAGGAACGAAACGACATTTTCAGGTATTGCTTTAGATTCTAGGGTGAACTACAATTGAGTCTTGAATTCGACGTTCAGCTCGAAATCCGGTTTATACTTGCGTCCTCCATTTGGGACTTTAATGCGAGAAGCATAAAAATGGAGGCAGCTATAGGGGAAGCTCATTATTCAAAAAAGTCACCTCCTCTTTACGTTCGTCGTTCGAGCTTCTGGAGACCAGTATTTTTTTTATTTTTATTATTCCACCAAGATTTACGTTCTCGTGGAACAATAAAGAAAACCGTCAAGGCTTTTTAAAGGATCTCCAAAATGTCCGTTATAAACGCATCGTCAATTCACAAGTGCGGAAAAACTCTAACCGTGCATGTCAAATTGTGCCCCATGAAAACTGAAGAACGAGCTTACGGTGAGTGCACCTGCGTGGCGTTCCAATGATCACGCATACGTATGAATACGTGTACTGATTTTTTAATCCAAGTTCTTTTTTTACTTTTCCTGTTACTGTTACGTCAGCCATTGGCAATGTCAACGACGAAACAACTTTTTCGTTTATTCTCGCGCGAACGAAAAAATTAGGACTCACTTTTTGTTTCATTTTTCTTTTTTTACGATCGCGAAAAATAATTTTCCAAGCATCCGGTGCGGAGTCGAGCACCAACGAGTGGCCCATTGGCTAGAGAATGCCGAGAGTCACACCAGCCCTCGGAGAACGGGTGCCTTGTGCCGCGTGAAACCCCTTATAAAAAACACTCGAAACTTGTACTTTTGTGTCGTGAACTTGGTGTGTGTACTTAGGCTCTAGTACACTTTTCTCGGCACGGTTATCACGGCTTCCAAGATGGGACGGCTCGTAAAATTTACCCGTTATCGTTTATGCTCTTCCGACTCTCTTCGGCAACTGGCTTCCTATTTTCTGTTCTTCTTAGTCACTATTCAACACACTCTCGGTTTTACTTCGTCAGCATGGAATCGTCTCGATTCTACGAAGCTGCGAATTTGAACAAACATTTAAATAAAACTTTCTCCGTTTTTATTAATACCCGTCCCTCAACTGATAAGCCTGCAAATAACTTTAGGAGAGTACATACAATTGGCAATTATTAAAAATTCAAGTACTATGTGCAGTCGACGCAATAAAATCGCTCCGGAGTTGTAAAATATGGTTTTTCAAAGAATAACGAGAGCAACGTCGTTTACGCAATTTGTCGATTCCAGCACGTTCGTGTATCGTCGAAGCGAAGCTCTCGCTAACGAGGAATTAAAATCCCTAAATTGAAAATCCGAGCGGATTATCTGGAATCAATAATTACGGTGTAAAAATCAGTTGCAATTTTTTTCAATCATCCAAAAGCGCTAGCGTCACCTAGTTCCATTGACGTTGTTACACGCGAACGTATGCGTGTGACCACAGACATAAAAATGGACGTCCTCGAACCCGAATTGATACTTCTACTTTACGAGCAAAAAATTGCAACGAAAATATCAGGGAAAAACGCTTTTTCGAAGCGGGTTATAATCTCTCCGTATCGACCTGCAAACTAGTTGACGATCCAACATGCATCCGCACTTTTCGCACGTAAATTTTTTTTTTTATGGGACTGAAGAATGGGAAAAAATAATACGGCGAAGTATAAATAATTGTCGCGTCAAAAAACATCGATAACAAAATATGATAGCAGAGAAGGGGAAGGAGTGAAAGGTGAGGGCATTAACTGCTCTTCTAGCCATAACATATTTAACTGGAACACGGAATCGTCAGTTTAGAGACTGGGGTATAATCGAAAATGAAGATCCGGTTGACGTAGGAATAGAATAATTTGCAAATATCAAGAAATGAGGAACTTTATCGATTACAGACGTAAAAAATCATGTTAGATTATTTATATCTATACAAAATAGTAAATGAACTTATTATGACAGCAATTTGCATTTATTTGAAAACTCCGTTAACTTTTTATTGAGAAGCACCTTATTTTCTATTGGACTGCGCATTAAATATCTTATAGCAACTCAAGAAAGAAAGCAACGTTCCTAGACGTATTGATTAAACAATGATTCTTATCGCGAATTTTAATCCTCTGCAATCACAGATCGTTTGGAAGGTTCGTTCCTCGTGACCATTTTGCACCAAAAAAATAATAAGTAAATATTTTCTATGTAATATCGAAAGCCGGATACTCCCATCATTAAGAGAAATCTGTATGGAGATTTTCGAAGTAGGTCACTGTGCTTTGGTAACAGAGATGAGGTATCCCACTAAAATGACCAATCGCCTCTGGTCTGCATCACAGAGAAGTGTATGCATTTCAAAACCGAAATGAAGATAGATAAAAGCGAATGGAGAGACAAACGTAGCTGTTCCAACGTCTACGAGTTTGATGTGTCCGATGCAAGGTGGAACACATCAGAGAGACGAAGATGGACGCGGGTTTGGTGTTGTCAGTTGTGATGGTCTTTGCTAAAGAGGTATTTAACGAGATACGACAGTGACGCACTCACCACAAGCACCCTGGTGTTTCACCCTTGTGTTCTTCCGCCTTTGACAGCTCGCCTGTCGCAGCTGACAGTGGTTCGTGTACGTAACATTATCCGTACCACAAACCGGCGCTGGGATGGTGGCACACTCGACGGGACATCGACATTGGGCACTTCCACTTTCGGACACCATGCATATAGCACCCCAGGCGCAATATGTCTTCTCGCAGGGCTCTGAAACATTAAAATGGAAAAAACAACATTATTCATCGGTAATTCAACCAATCGATGGTATTGGATGGATTACAAGTTACGAAAACTCATTGTTCCTCTTATCGAGTTCCCGGAGATTCGAAACCTGTGTTGTTATTTCAGAAGAAAGAATTAGTCGAGCGATTCAAATGTGAACTACAGGCAATTTGGTTTACCACAGCTGAAGACATTTAGTAGCTGAGGGGCTGACGATGAAATTACTTGAAGGAATGAGGAGCTAAAGGGAAATTCTAATATTGGAGAACGACCCCTTTTTATGATTTGTTTTTAGTTCATTTCAGATCAAAGTTATATCGAGATCCAATTTGATAAGGGAGAAGAACAGAATTATATTGAACTAGAACAATCGATACTTTGAAATTCAGTGCTGTCAATTTCCTGTCGAGTTTTAATGGGAGGCTGCTTGGAGCGGAGCAGTGGAGTTTTAACTAATGATTGTGGAATTTGCGGAGGCCACTGTAATCACAAAACCACTTTCTGGGCATTCATTCTGCGATCTATTCGCCCTTTTTCATCTTTCATTTTTTCTTGGTCCCCTATCTCCCCAATGCAATGGTCTTGAACGAGTGCCAAGGAATTTCTTTCACGCTTAGCGAGCCCCACTGTTTACTAGAGGACCATAGTAGAATTTAGGCCCCCGCGGATAATCCTCAGGTAGTACGATCATTAATATAGAGAACCAGTTGATCCGACGAAAAAATAGCCCGACCTCCATCTGCTCGGGGTCAACGGCTTTCAGTGCGAATTGCTACTTTTTTTTATCTCATTTTAGAACGACATCAAAAAAGGTCTTATTGATCATCCTTTTTTCACTTTTTCTGGTTCTCTCATTTCTGGCATCAGTTTCAACCGTTCCTTCAGTTCTCTTTCAGTAAAATCAGTCAGTCGGAATTAGGAACTTTTAATTTTACCCTCTCAAGCTTATGTGTAAATGCGGTCGTTAGGAACGACGCTTCCTTCGACGTCCAACGACAGATGTTCGAAAGAGTTTTTTTTCGCTGACTTATTGGCGGGGTAAAACTTCCTCAAGTACGAGAAATATTAGTTCTCTTCCAGAAAGACGTTCTCGTCGCAATTACGAATTCGGTGAATTATATGATGGATCCTTCAGTAAAGTAAATACTTTATCCTTTTTTTTATTATTTCAGTCCATTCCGTAAATTCTTATTCACCAATTTTTATTAAAGTATTAAGCCACTGTGAAAATTGAAAACAAACGTACGACTGAAAATACAGATAAAAATCTCACATATGCGGCAGGAAACGCTGATTGAATGTAAACTTTTTATTTCAACAATAAAACTACGAGTCAACGATACTACTCTTGCTGCTTTTTGTTCAGTTTAATTATGATAACCAATCGTCAAAACCTCGAAGTAGGTACGTAGTCTTCTCGATTGTGTCAGACGTATGCAAACGGCCAATAAAGGTGTACCGCAGCATCCAACGGAAATCTGAACAATCTCGGTGCTTGTAAGTTTGGAAATTTTCTTTTTTCGCCGTCGTTTGCGCACTGCGCTAATCCCAGTACAAGGTTGCCATATAAGCTTCGTAAGTTTGCCGCGGAAGGCCTCGCTCTGATGTAATCAGAATTGTACAAGCTACCACAATATTTCATGTAGTTTATAACACAGAGTAAAGGCAGTCAAGAGTGCACGACCACTTTCGCTAGGAATACAACAACGGCAGCCACGGAGTTCACGCAATGAGTCAACGGCATTTTACTGCGTCGGTGGTGCACGCCGCTGGTTAGCTATAAGTGGTCTAAGTAGTTACGGTCAGTTTGTGGCCAGACGTAGCCTGAACATTTATTGCACGCGTTGCAGGTCAATGCGCCCCTCGACCGTTACTCCATAGCTAGTCTTTGCTTCTTCAAACTTGCTAACTACCTTGTAAACTAATGAAACTAAAGTACGCGAAAAACTTCACCCCGAAGCTTCTTTGAATCGAGAGTTATGTCCAATACCGATTCATGGGCCGAGATTTTTTATAATTCGGCAGTTTCAACTTTACTGTGCTCGAGAGGTACAACTTACTTTCGGTAATTTTCATAATTATATTTTTTGAATTTTTGATCAGTTTTCCTCCCTCCTTTTGGCCACTTTTCCGGAATCTCAAAAATCACGATATTTCAAAAGGTCAGAGAGCGAGATTTTTCTGTGCTATGGATATTCATAAGGTGAGACCCGAAGACCAAAAATTTTGGGGGGTAAAACGTCGAAAAACTGTTCTAGAAAGGGCTTTTCCCATTTTCCCAGTCTAATTTTGCACTTTTGGCAAAAACTCGAGCAAATTCGTAATCAGCGGAAAATTTCCGGTCAAATAGACCCTTTTAAAAGATTAAAAACGGAAAAAAAAATTTTTCGACTTCCCCCGGCCACTTTCCCAGAATCTTGAAAATCAGGAAATTTCAAAAGGTCGTAGCGTGAGCTCTTTATATGCAATGGAG
Organism: Ophioninae sp. A BG-2022a; assembly: GCA_030523105.1. Classification (NCBI taxonomy): domain Eukaryota; kingdom Metazoa; phylum Arthropoda; class Insecta; order Hymenoptera; family Ichneumonidae; species Ophioninae sp. A BG-2022a. Next base: position 38,471 of record JAPYZI010000956.1, read on the forward strand.
ATTCATAAGGGGAGTTTGGAAAAGGTTTTTGCCTGACTTAAACAATGGCGTTGGATTCGTACCGATATCTCCAATAGTTTTCCCGGAAAGTCCACTTGAAAAATCGCTAAAAAAA